>LOJH01004226.1:0-29014 GCA_001685095.1 Ellobius talpinus | reverse complement strand
CACACACACACACACACACACACACACTATTTGTGCTCTCATTTTTCCAAATATACATTGCTTCAGCCAGCCTCTGATTGACCCCAATCAGCCCGCCTCTCAATCCAACCCACCTATTATAGGTTCTTGAATGTTCCGCAGGTTCCTTAGCTTTTACATATGCCTGAGCAGGGCTTGCCTCCTCCGTGCCATGGGTAATTTCTCCTTGTCTCTTGGATTTCTCTGGAGTCTGACTGGGTAGGGTTTTCTTGCCTCATCTGGGTTCCCTTTGCATCTTCCTTTCTTGCGTTAGTTACTTTTATGGCTTTTGTGAGAAAATTTCTAGTAAAAGCAGCTTGCGGGGGAAGGTGTGCTTTGGTTTACTCTTTCAAGCTACTGTCTATCATGGCTGNCAAATGCTCATACTGTGTCTGGATGCAGGAAGGAGAGAGATGCATTCAGGTTCAGCTCACTTTCTCCTTTTATTCAGTTGGGGACCCCAGGCCATGAGATGGTGCTGCCCACATTCAGGGTAGACATTCTGTCTTCGGTTAAACCCTTCTGGAAACACCATCATAGACACCCCCAAGAGGTGTGTTTCCATGGTGACCATTAACCGCAGTCAAGCTGGCAGTGAAGTTTACCCATTGCAACCCTCCTTTCCTCTCAGACTTAACCACGTTCTATTGGTTTGTGGGGCCTGGGGGTGCTGGATAGTTACAGATGGAGTAACTGGCTTGTTTACTTTTCTGTCTCCCTCACTACAGTGGTCCCCAAAGAGAGACTGGTATCTCTGTCGCTTTCTGGCACGTGCAGAAAGTTAAGCAAATCAGAGTTAAATGAACCAATGAGTAAATTAATAGTTAATAATGAAAACTAAATAACCTTATCCTTTGAATTGGGTACCACTATGGCAGTTACCGCTGTTCTGAGCTGGAGAAAGTTTCTATCTTATGACAGACACACATTGTACTAGAAAAAAAAATGAACTTGAGTCATTTTCAATAATTGGTGCTTTGAATATTAGGAAATCAGAAATGTGTAAGCAGATTATCTTATGTGCATCTTTTAAGCGTTTTCTTTGAACACAATGGGTAGCAGTCATGTGTAACAGATTCTAAAATTATGGAGGGCATGCAAGGCTGAGCTACCTCCTGTTCCAGCCTCCAGACACCAGTTTCTCCACCAAGGAGGCAGTCTTTGTGTGAGCTTTACCATGCTTTCAGAGACAGATGGTAATATACGCGAGGTGGCATTCTGCTCCTTGCCTTGTACTTACTATGTGTCTTGGCAAACATCTTAGATGAAGGAATACATGAGGAACTTCTTTTTTTCTTGGCCTCTTTCACAGCTTCCAAGTCTCCTGCTCTAGGGTCTATCTAGTTCATTCTGTGAATCCCTTACTGATGGTTTTGTAGGTTGCTATTTCAGATTAAAATGAATTAGTTTCCTTATCCATGATGCTTTGTACATGCTTGTGAATATGTAGGAAAATTTACAGTGCTATATTTGCTAAGTTACTGGATACATGCCTTATCATATTGCCAACATGCAAGATATAGAGAGGAGAATAATTAGATGTCATTGCAAACCTCCGATATCTGATGGTCCTTGTAGGCTCTGGCCATCCAACACACCATCTTTCAGGTTCTGCGGTATGTAATGTGGTGTACGACTTCTGTAGGAAGACGTAAGAAGGATTTGTTTACCCCAGATATGAAGGGCATTGACATAACAAAGAGGAGCTCTGTCCAAGCAGGAGCATGAATGACTCAAAGGCAGCTGCATCTTTGAAAAGTCCCTCCCCAGCATGGCTGACTCACGAGCAGCTGCACTGTCTAGCGTTTCCAGCCCCTGGTCAACCTTTCACTGCCTCTCACGCTAGCCTCCCCAAGGCTCTGTGCAGCAGCCTGGGAGGGAGGGAGGGTGGACTCTCAGGTGGAGAGCTTATGATTCTTTCACTCTCCCGACCGGCAACATTAACAGTCTCATTAAATTACGTAGGCCTATCAGCTATGTTTTTCTGCTTATTTTCTTCCCAAGGTCTAGAGGTCATCACAACCTCTCTGCTCACGATGATGGTGCTTCTGTGAAGCCTGGAGGGAATAGTTACATCCTGTTTTGTTGTGTGCATTTGTTTAAAATGAACTAAAGGTGTTTAAAGATGGCTAAAAGCTGTGTGACCATTCAGGCTGTGCTTTTCTATGGCAAGTATTTGTAAACTGAACTCACAATCTAGTTCGAGAATTTTAAACAGGAGCCATAAAAATAATTGATAAAATGTAAAGGTTTCATCCTTCAAAGTTCTCTCCAAAGATCCTTGAAGAGGGTACAGTCCGTGTGTCATTAAGGCATTTGAACACAGAAGCAATAACAAAGTTGCAATTTGAAATACAGAATCAATAACAAAGTTGCATGCTGACTGAAACAGTGGTCTTTATGGCCAGCTTGTCAAAACTACTAAACAGAATTGTTCTGTTTCTTTTATGTTATGGGATCAGATCTGAGCAACAGAAATACATTGTACTTGAAATACCTAACAAGATCATAAACCTTCATTTTAGCCCATAAACTATCAGAATGAAGCATCATGGGAACTGCATTTTAAATATGTGGCATTCTTTCATTCTATTTTTATAATTAATAATAATAATATTATTCCCTGATATATTACATCCCAACCACAGTTTCCCCTTCCTTCACTCCCTATAGGCTCGCTCTCTCCAAATCTCCCCTCTCCTCCAGATCCATGCCCCTCCGTCTCCCCTCAGAAAAGAGCAGGCCTCCAGGGACTTCAACTAAACACGACATAATATGTTACAATAAGGCCAGGTACATACCAACACATCAAGGCTGAATGAGGCAACCAACTAGGAGGAAACGGGTGCCATAAGTAAGCAAAAGAGTTCGTGACTGCCCCCTGCTACCACTATTAGGAATCCCCCACACACCAAGCTACTCAGCCATGTATCCAGGGGACCACATCAGACCCCTACAGGCTCTCTGATCTCTGCGAGCCCCCATGAGTCCCTAACAGTTGATTCTGTGGGCCTTCTCATGGTGTCCCTGACCCCTGTGGTTCCTCCTTTCCTCCTCCACAGGACTCTCTGAGCTCCACCTAATCTTTGGCTGTGGGACTCAAGAGCTGCCACTATTGGTTGCTGGGTGAAGTCGCTTTGGTGAGGATTCCACTAGGCTCTGGTCCCAGAACTCTACAGGCAAGACACACTATAGGTTGAAAGCTTTGAGGCCGGGTTGGTGTCCCAGCCCCTCCACTTGAGGCCTTGCCTGGTTAAGAAGATGACCAGTTCAGGCTCTGTGTCCCCTAGTACTAGGGTCATTGTCATAGACTGCATGCACTTTCCGTTGTTCTACTTCCCACTTCATCCCCCAAATGCCTCCCCAGTTCCACTCATTTCTCCCAGTATTTTCTACCCCCCTAAAAAGTTGATTCCCCCTGTTTCCAACCCAGCCACAGTACACCAGAGAAATGAAATCGATTCTAGTTTCCTTTCCCAGGGAGAGCCTTGTGTCCCTCCTTAAACCGTCCTTGTTACGTAACCTCTCTAGGTCTGTGGAGAACAGCATCGTTATCTTTTCCTTTGCAGCTAATATCCACTTATAAGTGAGTACATTACCACATGTGTCTTTCTGGGTCTGGGATACTTCACTCGGGATGATTTTTTCAAATTCCATCCATTTGCCTGCAAATTTTATGATGCCAGTTTTCTTGTGTCTGTTGAGACTTTCTTTGTGACTGAGTATGTGGTCAATTTTGAAGAATGTTCTGTGAGATGCTAAGAAGCAGGTATGTTCTTTTGTGTTTGGGTGGAATGTTCTCTAGATATCCATTAGGTCCTTAACATCTGCTAAATCTATTATTTCTATTTAGTTTCTGTCTGGATGACCTGTTTATTGGTGAGAGTAGGTTATTGATGTCTCCTACTATTAATGTGTGAGGTTTGATGTGTGATTTTAAATTTTAGTAATGTTTCTTTTACGAATGTGGGTGCCCTTGTGTTTGGGGAATCTATGTCAATAATTGAAACATCATCTTGATGGATATTTCCTTTGATGAGTATGAAATGTCTTTATCTCTTTTGATTAATTTTGGTTTAAAGTCTGTTTTGTTAGATCCTAAAATAGCTACACCAGCTTGATTCTTAGGTTGTCCATTTGCTTGGAAAATCTTTTTAAAGCCTTTACTCTGAAGTAATATCTGTCTTTGATGTTGAAGTGTGTTTCTTGTATGCAGCAGAAGGATGGATTCTGTTTTTATATCCTTTCTGTTAACCTGTGTCTTTTTATTGAAGAATTGAGTTCATTGATATTGAAAAATATTAATAACCAATGACTGTTAATTCCTGTTATTCTGTTGTTGTTTGTGGTAGCGGTGTGTGTGTGTGTGTTCTTCTTTGGGGGGTTGCTGATGTGATATTATTTATTGCCTATGTTTTTGGGTACAGTTAACTTCCTTGGGTTAGAGTTTTCCTTCTAGCACATTCTATAAGGATGGATTTGTGGATAGATATTGTTTAAATTTGGACTTATTATGGAATATATTATTTTTTCCATCTATGGTGATTGAAAGTTTTCCTGGGTGTAGCAATCTGGGCTGGCATCCAAGGTCTCTTAGAATATGCAGCACGTCTGTCCAGACTCTTCTGACATTTAGAGTCTCCATTGAGAAGTCGGGTGTTCTAATAACTCTGCTTTATGTTACTTGGCCTTTTCCCCTTGCAGCTTTTAGTATTCTGTCTTCCTTCTGTGTGGTTAGTGTTTTGATTATAATGTGGTGCAGGGACTTTCTTTTCTGATCCAATCTATTTGGTGTTCTTTAAGCTTCTTGTAGGCATGTCTTTTAGGTTAGAAAATTTTTCTTCTATGCTTTTGTTAATGTATTTTCTGGGTTTTTGAGCTGGGATTCTTCTCCTTCCTTTATTCCTATTATTTTTGGGCTTGTTTTTTCCATGGATCCTAGTGAAGCTAAATAAGAAGGTGAACCCAAAGAAAAACATATAGTTATCCTCCTGGATATTGGAAGTAGCCATTTTCTTTGGCAGATGAATCTATTTCTTCTATCTTATCTTCAGTGCCTGAGATTCTCTCTTCCATACCCTGTATTCTGCTGGTGACGCTTGTATCTGTAGCCCTACTTGCTTATCCAGATTCTCCATTTCCAGAATTCCATTTCTGTTTTCTTTATTGCTTCTGTTTCAATTTTCATGTCTTGTTTCTTTTACCTGTTTGTTTTTCTTGGCTTTCTTTACATTCTTTAAGGGATTTATTTAATTACTCTTTTTTTGTCTTTTCCTTGATTTCTCTAAGGGATTTCTTATTTCCTTCCCCCCACCTTTCCTTTTAAAGAACCTCTGTAGTCTTCATACAGGTTTTTGGGTTTTTTTTAAAGTTGTTTTCTTGTGTTTCAGCTGTGTTGAAATATTCAGGTCTTGCTGTTGTAGGATAGCTGGGCTCTGGTGATGCTATGTTACCCTGACTCTTACTGACTGTAGTCTTACGTTGGTGTTTAGGCATCTGGGTTGGGGATGATTCTAGGTCTTGGTGCTGATTTCTGGGTTTGTTTTTTGTTGCATGGGTGTTTTGTTCCTTGGCTTCTGTTTCCTCTTTTATCTTATGGTCTCTGTGGCCTGGATTTCTGGCAACCCACATGACCTCTCATCTGGTAGGAAGTCTCTTCCAAGTTGGGGACTGGCCTTCTGGTGGTTATCTTGGCCTTTGGTGCAGCAGGGGTCTCTCTTGTTCTGACTGGTGTGGCCTGTCTGGCTGGTGTGGCCTACACCTGTTCTCCTGACTGGAATGGACTACACCTGAGCAGCTAAAGTCTGCAGGGGTTGGGTGTATTTTTTTCCTTTTAATTAAGATTTCTTTGACCCAAGTGCTTTTTTTCTTGTGATTGATAAAGCTTAGGAAATTCAGAAATATACTTTGGAAAGGAAGGAAAATATACCTAATCTTGCCACATAAATGTAGAAATTTCTTTAGTTTTTAAAAATGGTATTTATGATTTTGCTTATTTGAAATCTTATGCTTTGTAATCTGTATGGAATCCTGATTTATTTCAGCTATTATTATGATATATATTTTTAGGTCTCTAAAATTTTAAAAAATGTTTTTAATGGCACTTTAATATTCTACCTCATATATGCAACATAATTTCTTTAATCATTATCCTGCCATGGAACAGTTATATTTCCAACTTTTAACTCATAAAATATGTCACAGTTGACAACCAGTGAATATTGGTCTTTGCATATAATGGCCTCATTATGTAAAATGAAAGTGGAAATACCGGTTCAAAATGTATAAACACTTTAAAATTCTTAATATTCTATACAAAATGCTTCCAACAGGAAGGACTCTGCTAATTTGTACCTCTGCAATCAGCTTTTCCATTTCCCATACTACTGTGCTTTCAAACATGGTTGCTTTTTAAAGCTGTGCATGTTAAAGTTTTTAATTTTATTATTAGTGAACTATAATTTCTTGAGAAAGGGTCTATAGCTCTGTCTCTCCTGGAGGCTGCTGTGTAAGCCAGGCTGACCTAAAATGTACCAAGATCTGCCTGCCTATGCCTTCTGAATTATACTATTTGAAAAGCTGGTTATACATTTTTTCCTTCTCTTAAATACCTTTCCCCTGTCTGTGGTAATATTTTGTTTGTGCTTTAACAAATAAAGCTTGACTGAAGATCAGAGTGCAGAGCTAGCCAAACTAAGTAGCCATAGAGGCCAGGCAGTGGTGGCGTACACCTTTAATCCCAGTATTCGGGAGGCAGAAGCAGACGGATCTCTGTGTGTTCAAGGCTACCCTGGGCTACACGAGATTGAATCAGTCTAAAAGAGAAAAAGAGCCAGGCCTTTAATCTCAGCACTAGGGAGGTGGCGACAGGATATGACTGGGCAGAGAGAGGAATACAAGGCTGGAGAGACAGGAGCTCAAGGCATTCAGTCTGAGGACTTGTAGAGATGGATACCCCATTCAGTCTGAGGATTTCGTAGACATAAGACCTAGAGGCTGCTGCCCTTCCTCTCTGATTGTTCAGCTTTCACTCCTGACATCTCGCTCTGGATTCTCACTATTAAGACCATTTAGAAGTTGTGATACACCTGTCTTCTATTTCTACATGAAACATACTGTTTTTGACAATTACTGTTTCTATATAAACTTTAGTTTTTACAATCATATATGTTCCCCCAGGCAATTCTAATTGTCAGCCATTCAATTTTTTCTAAATGATCATGTTCAGGAGTGCTATTCAGATTGAATCTTATGATCTATTTTATTGCAGATTCTTCCTTTGGTTGGTGATAGGGATGTTCATGTGTCTACAGCACACTTAGATACTCACCCATGTTTCTTGTCCATTGGACTTTAATAGTGTCTAGTGATGGCTTGGTAATTAAGAGTCCTGGCTATTTTTCACAGTACTTTGACTTGATTCTCAGCACCCACATGGGCAGTTCACAACAGGCAACTCCAATCCCAAGACATCTGGCTCCCTCTTCTGACAGCTAGGAGCACTGTGTGCATGTGGCACAAAGATACACATGCAGGCAAGACATACACACAGAAAATAACAACATTTTAGAATAAAGAAAAAGAACATAAGATTCCATAAGCAGTAACTCTCTAACGCATCACCTGGGGCTTACTGGGAAGAGGCCAAGTAAATCAAGTGAGGGGAATGTGTGATGCCCGCAGTGGAGGAAGGCTTCATCTGTTAGAAATGGACAGCAGCCTGTCCAGGGCTGGAGCGACCTGAGCTGTGAGGTGATATTCTAGCAGGGTGACCACAAGCCCAAAGGTCTTTAATGTAAGCCCGTCCAACACCCCAAGAAGGATAAGAATACCAAGAAGGTTAAGGTGGGCAGAACTCAGTAGTGAGGAAGGGAGAGAAGAAATGAAGGTCTGAGCAAGAGTGGTCCGATTCACACTCCATTTTGAGTATTTTAGATTTGACTCCTAGTGACGGAAGTACCATTGCAGAGATTCAAGCGCATGTGTGGCCTGGCGTGGCTTACTTTGGAAAGGACTACTCTAGGTGCTTCAAATCAGAGCAGGGACCCCAAGTGTGAGCCGTCTGCCATGTGGGGTAACAGCAGCCATGCCAGTGTGGATGATAGTGGGGGGAAGAAACCTTGGGGAAGTAAGTTTTGTTTCTCAGTTTCTAGTTCTTCTACCATTTGTTGAATTAATTGTCATAGTTTGTAGTTTATCAGTATACTGCCCCTTCGCTATTGCATTAAGTTATTTTCATAGGACTTTTTATTTATCTCTATCATTTATATTCCTTTTTAAATGTGTGCATTTTCAACATTACTAGCAAGAGAAATATACTTAAAATGTGTATTCTATATTTATGTTGTACATATTAAATCATATATGTACACAATATTTTATATTTTATATATACATTGTATATATTAAATCAACAAAAAAGGATATGCCTCTTGATTAGATTACACTCAGGTGGAAGAAATTCTACTATTGACATTAAACCAAATGCATTTTAGTTCTCTTGCCTTATGTACCAGAAATCTGGAAGAGCAGTCGGGGATAATTTGGCATCTCCAGGAAGACATCAGGGGTTCAGGTTTCTGTTGTTCCTAAAGTGATTGTTTGACTATGGTCTTCCAGGTCACAAAACTGTTGCCCTTATCCAGACATCAAGTACTGCACTCTAAAAGGCCAGGAGGAGGTGAAACTGTCCTGCTGGATTTGTTTGCTTGCTTGCTTTTTGTTTTTGTGGGGTTTTTTTTTTGAGGGGGGGAGGTCAGGGACCTGTAGTCATCATCCGATTGCTTCTTGGCCAGAACTAGGTTACATATCTGCTCTCAGTCTCCAGAGTGTCTTGGAACAGGTATGGTCTTACCGTAACTGCATGCTGCACTTTTCCTGTTAAGGAAGAGGGGACTTAATTGGTCAAGGGCAAGTTTGGAACTCAAAATTAAAATAGGGTATTTCTCCTTTAAAAAGAAATAGCTGCAATGGATATCCAACAGAAAGATGGGTACAAGGAAGTCAAAGAAGAAAAATGTACAATGCACTAGTCAATATTATCTAAAAATCAGGAAATCTGTGGTGTTTTAACATGTAAATCAAACCACAGCAATTTTTACGTCTGTTCATTGTGTTTTTGACTTCAGTAAAAGTGACAGCCTTCCAAGTCCGCAAGCGTGCAGTAGGGTGGCCCTGGTATACATCACTAAGGGAATTATAACTTGGTATATCCTTCTCTGGATCAAGTTAATAATTCATGTATGTCTGTAACGGAATCCCATTGAGGGGTTGTTAGGCATTTCTCTGATGACAAATGAAGTCGAGGGGCCTTGCAGAGGTCGGACGACCATCGGAATCTCCTCCGTGGTAAAGTTGTTCATGTCCTTTGCCCATTTCTCTAATTATAGCCATTTTCTTAGAAATATGAAGCTGTTTCTGTTTGCCGGGTATAGGCCTTTTGCCTAGCATATGTGTGGCACCTACCTGTGTAATGCAGTTGGCTTGTTGCAGCTTTGCTTATAGTCTTTCCTGAACACAACGTTGATTCTGAAACTGTCTAACTCCCATCCTCTCCCCCTCCTTCTAACTCCTCAACCTCTGCCTCCCCCTCCCCTTTCCCCGTGTGTGTGTGTGTGTGTGTGTGTGTGCATGTGTGTGTGCATGTGTGCGCGTGCATGTGTGTGTGTTGCTGAGAAATGAACCTAGGGCCTCATGCATGCTTGAGAAGTCCTCTACCACTGAATTATGTCTCCAGCTCCATCTTTTGTTTCATTGCTAATATATTGTATGTTCTGTGCATGAATTTTTCTATATCCATGAAGATAATTCACAGTGCAATGTTGTAGAGGATGGGTTGCTTTCGCCTTCATGTTTGTACAAAGGTAAATCATTTAAAAGGCTGCCCTCTTCAGTGGTCCCATACAGAATGTCTGCTTTGCCAGTTTGTAACTGCTATTCCCTTTTTGACCTCTTCCTCTGTCCTGATGGCCCACTTGTCAATCACTCAGGAGTCCCACTCTTCCCAACTTCTATTAAAAAAAAATCAAAAACAAAACGTAACTCTGGTTTTAAAACATAGTATTTAAAACATAGAGTTTTCTCTCAGTTTAGAACTGAAGTCAGTCTTCCGCTTGCCTCGAGCGTATTTCATACCCTATTCAATCAAGTCCCATGCTGACGGTCATACACCCATAGATGTTTCACTCATAGACGTGCATTCACCATGGGCTACAGATTGGATCCCTTTCTCTTTCACAAACAGCACAAAGACCTCAGCACAATGGAACTATGACCTTCCCCCTCTGGTGTTTATTATGATGGTGAGGGCTTTTTGTACAGCTGTTTTCTGACCATCTCCACATTAACCATCCCTACTGTTGTATGCTTTGGTAGTGAATAGTTTTGTGTTGATTAGTATACGCGGCTACCACCTTAGTTACTTTCTGCTTTTCAGGTTTGCGTGTTCCATCTGTATTCCGTGTGGCCCCTCACAAGCGGCGTCTTCATACCTCCTGTGAGCACACAACTCTCTCCCCTACTGTACTGAAAACGCCTCTGCTTCGTGCATGAATATCAGGGTTTCCAAGTATAGGGTTTCTAGAGGTGGTTGCTTTTCCTCTTCTCATCACGCCTGTTCTGAGAAGTCCTGAGATGTTTTTCATGGCTTTCTGGCATCCTTTGTAGCTGATGAGACTCCTGTTGATCCAACAATGCATTTTGATTGTAATTGTCTTTTTTTCTGTTTACTTAACTACTTCTCCCTCTCCTTTGAAGGGGTGTAGTTTTACTAGCCATGGATTAGGTTTAGAGGTCATGTCCTCCTTTGACTATAGAAAATTTCAGTTCTTAGTTAGCATCTTCTGTTGGGTCCAGCCTTGATGGGTTCATACGTTCCAGGGTAGGGTGTGTGGATTAGAAATGTTAGTCAGAATAAACAGAGGTACAGAAGAGATACAGAGAGGTAGGATAGTACCCAAAGGGCAACCCAGTGAATAGTGAATGCGCCCCTGTTTATTTCTTATGATCTTTAAATACCCCAATCCAAAAAAAGGGAAGAAAGCAAAAGACTTCTTTTGATCAGGATACAAGGAACAAGCAAAGTGATTACCATCTAAATATCCAAAACACCAAATAACTACACCCTAGGTCAAGATATCTCCATTAGTATTCACATCTAAGTCAAATCTCCTATCAATAACCTTGAAGGAGCAAGACTAGGCCTGAACTCTCTGACCTTTAGTTAAGGTAGAAGGGATCTGCTTCTGTGGCCTCCCACAATCCTCCTCGTTTGAAACTCATAGGTACATGAAGTTGAGTATTTGCTTGCTCATGCTTCCTGATGGCCACTCTTGTTACTTCACTTTTCTTGGCTGCATTCTGTTCCACCTTCCCAACTATACAACCAGCTCCGTGAACCCACTCTCTCAAGTTGATCTCTTTTAGATTCCTTTCCGAGATAACCATTGCTCGGCCTCCTCCTTCATGCTACTAAATGTGTTCAGTTTATAGTACTTTTAATGTATTTCCTGATGTATTACATTTTATTAATATTTAATAAATTGAACATGGAGCCCAGTATGCTGCTTTAACACATCCATGCCACATGCACCAAAAAAATCCAGATTTCTTTTGTCTCCCTGTTCTCTTCATCTTTTCCAAGCCTTTGCCAATAACTATTTAATTTTCAGATTACATATTTAATGGTTCTGTAGATAGGAGAGGACACGTGGCTCTTGCGTTTCTACCTCTGGCCTATTTCACTTGCCATCACATCTCCATTTCTATTTACTTTGCTGCAAGGGACAAGATTCCACTCTTTGTGGCTGAGTAATATTTCCTTGTGAATTTACACCAAATTTGAAAGTCATTCATTCATTAATGGACACCGAGGTTGATTTCACTTCTCAAACATTCAAAACAATACCTTTTAAACTTTACTACTTCTTCACATATTAGCATACACCTTGTTTTTTTCTGTTCATCTTCCTGGCAATATTTAATTTTCTGATGGTTTATGCTTCTTGATCAGGCATTGAGTCTCTTCCTTGTTTCCATGGCTAGGGAATCCCGTTTCTTGCTTTCAGTCTTGGGCCTATATTGCTTTCTTTGTTCTATTTGTATATTTAATTTATCTTTTTATTAATGTCAGCCTCTTTCACCATATCCCATTTTCTCCCCCTTATTTCTATTTCATCTTTGGTAGCTTCTTGTTTCTGTCCTTTGAGTTTATTATTATTAGCAAAACAGCTTTACACTACATTGTCTGAGTAAAAAACAGAAATTAAAAAAGAAAAACCTGATGGTTCTCCATTATCCTATCATTCATTAGGGAGGTCACATTTACTCTCTGGATATATCCCAAGTCTTTATTCTTGGGGCTCTCTAGTTACAATCATGCCCTGAATTTAATTTTGTGTTCTAATTCTTCCAGTTTATATTCTCCCCTGATTTTGAAGGAATCGGAAAATCACCGTGTCCCATGACTCTGTGACAGGCATTTGGATTGGCGTCTGTCATGCTTTAGAGCGTCACTTGTTTTCAGTTTCTCACGATTACAGACATGTTTCCTCAAACATTGTCTGCTGCAGCTCTTAAGCTACATGGTTAGTGTCTCCTGAGAGGGCTGTTCAGGTCAAACTTCTTGCACAGGTTTTACCAACATGACCCATGAAGTGACTCTTCTTGCTGAGGGGAGGAATAGCTTCACATATCAACAGTAACTGTTTATTTAACACCAGCTTGTATGAGAAGGACCGTGCATTCTACAAGGCTCAGAACATTTGGTTAAATGGTTTTGACTGTTCAGTTTTCATTTTTTTACCTCTAATTGCAAGTTCTGGTAGTAGCAAGCCACACACAGTAGAATCGTGATTTGGTACATCTTTATAGACTTGCTTATTTTAAACATGAAAGAAATAGTTGTTATACAGGTAAAGGAGCGTTTCCTAGTTTACAATAGAAGCTAGAAGCGTATCTAAAGTAAGCTTGCCCTATCTTTTTGGAAATACCCATTTGGCTCCATTTAGGACTCTATCCTTGGGTCTGAGAGAACAAAAGTCGAATAAGGCATAGGGTATGTCCTCATAGCACATTGAGGGAAACAGATGAATCAGTAATTGGAAATTTTCAGGAGAATAGCAATGACTGGTAAGGTATATAGCATATACTCCAGGACACAGATGTGGGGCAGCTGTTTCAGCTCAGCAAAGCAGGTGACTTTGGAAGCCACTGAAGTATAGGTTACAGAGAATGAGGCAAGGCTGTCCTGGCATAAGCAAAGGCATCCAGATATAGGACCAAAGTGGAAAACAGAGGGTCAGAGCTCAAGAGTTAGATGGCATTCTGGTGAGCAGTGTGGACTTCCCGACTTAGAGCAACAGAGGATCTTAAAACATTTAAGAGGGAAACTTGGCAGGACTTTGTGAGCCGACGTGGGGCAAGGCTGTGCAGAGATGAGCAGCTTACGACTCTGGGGGCTATTCATCTTTTCTTCTCTGGAGAGCTGCATTAGTCATATTTAAGACAGTGGAACTTCCGTGTCTGTAGAAGCAATGTGGTACCTACCATATGATAGAAGCCCTCATCAGTTATGAGGGGATTCGGAGGTCATCCAGACACATCTGGAGGTCACTGCCAGAGGCCACACACATTTCCAGTTTGTAACAGTTCTCATTTATTTGGGGCAGAATTTTAATAAGAAGGTTGAAGATGTCCAATTGCATTCAATAAGGTTTAGAAAATCTTAAGTGGAAAAATCAAATGGACATTAACAAAGTAGAAAGGGAAGTTTCCCCGGGTGGTGGAATTCATCAATACAGGACAAGCCTTGGCGATAGTAATACCTGCTGTTCGTGGGACACTGACCTTTGTCCACATGGTGCTTCACATTTGTGATAATATTTAAGCCTTACTCTAGCCCCTTTCCTGGGAGACAGAAGCACACAGGGTTTAATTATTCATATAAGACCTTCAACTCCAGATGTGTTCCAACTCTAAAGGCTCCCCCATAACGAACTCCACATAGCGCCTCTCTGTGAACCTAACAGGCTAAAAGATATGGTCATGGGGTTCTCCGAGTTTTGCTGTCAATGACTGGAGCCAACCATGTGAGCTAAAAGGTTTGGTTCCTTGTGCCAGCTGTGTTTAAGGAATAGTAGGTTACAGGAAAGAAAGAAATCAGATACTCTCAGATGCCCTCTGAGTTTGCAATGGGGCAATGAACTTCTGAAGCCAAATTGAAAGTAGCCTACATCCCTACTTTTCTTCTAGAAGAATTTTCTCACTAAATAAACAAATGTAAGAAAACAAAATCAATCAGATATTGTGGTGTATGCCTGTAATCCAGACATTGGGGATATTGAGGCTGCGGGAATGTGAGGTCAACCTTGGTTACATGAGAAACCTTTAAAAAATAAACCAGAAAGAAGCAAAACAAAATCAATCCACTTGAAGGTTGAATTAAATCTCTAATCTGAAGTCAAGCCACCAAAGCTAGAAAGGAAAATGAAATGTGACATGTATTAATTCTTATTAGTGATGTATGTTTGAAAATACTATTTTTATCTTCTGCCATATATGAATGAGGATTTCTTAGGAGAAGTTTTAATTAAGCTTTAGACAGACTATATAAATGCTGTATCTGATAAATAAAACTATAGACCTCATACTAAACAAAGAAATTAGACATTGTTTATGTCTGTGTATATAATTATTTTCTACTTATCTGCCTTTGCTTTTTAGAACCATTGAGCCCCATGTTTAAACAAACAAGCAAACAGAATATTGCTTAATCACATTAGTTTGACTATCCATCATTTGCACATAAAATAAGCTCTTATTACCTGTTCCCTCACCCAATGATTATTAATTTTATTGAATAATTCTGCTTGATTTAGGATTTTTATAAAATTAAGTTTTCTGTCTTCTTATCGATGTGGAGTATTATTTTAGGATTTGGGCTCCATTCTTTTAATCAGCTTTCTCTTTTCCTCCCAAAAACTTCATCCTGACAAACTCTTCTGTCATCTCCCTGCTTCCGTTTTCTCTCTACCTCTAGTTTCCTCATTTGCTGCCCCTAGCAGTGGTGACTGAAACCCACAGCTAAAGTAAGATACCCAAAGTTGCTAAATTGCAATGGGAAGCGTTGTGAACCAGATTTTGAGTCCTTGTACATGTTAGTTTTCATGCAAAGCAAGTCAAGCCTTGGGCAAAAAGTCATGTAATCATCATATACAAGAAGAGCTCTCTCAGGCCTTACTCCTGTGCCATCTCTTGTGGCATTCTGTTCTTCAAGGATGTTCTTAATTACTCGCTTCCCTCCTTCCCTAGTCAGCTTTAACTGCCAACTTGACCAAACCTAGGTTCATCCAAGAGGAGAGCCTCAACTGAAGAATTGCCAAGAGGCAGTTGTCAGCCACCAGAGTGGATCCTCGGAAACCACGTTCAAGTCCTCTGTAAGAACAGTATGTGCTTTTAACTGTTGAGCCATGTCTTTAACCCTCAGGTGAAAATTTCATGACATTATCGAAATACTAGTTGAAAATGATCTGATGACTTAAGATTTTAAAGGCCTTTCAAGCATCTCTTGAAGAGAATATTATTCTTTCCCCCCTGTTCCTACATACAGAACTGTTTAACTGATCACACAGTCATTTAGTATTTATAAATCCATGCCTGCTCTGACAGGTCATTGATGATGGGGCTGATGTCTCATCTGCTTTCAGTCCTCAGAATCTGACGCCACGTGTTCTGTTTCATAGGCACTTATCAGTGCTATACAGAGGAACGAATGGAACCAGAAAAATGCCTGGCACATAACTAGTGGTCAATGAATACCTGGGATTGACTGTGTTAATACTTGTGGTTACCCAGAGTACATTGCTGAAATCTCACCTCCGTTTATCAGGAGCAAAGACTCGGTGTGGCGTAGATTCTTCAGCTGTCTTTTCTCTGCACCCAAGCCTTTGAACACCTTATGTAAAGAAGTGCTGCTGGAGCTCAGTGTGGTGCTGGCTGGGAGGATGCTGCATTTGCATATTAACTGGTTTGGAATGGGTGCTGAGCTTGCATCTGACCACCTTTCCGCTGGACATTATAATTAGGGGAAATTCCAGTGTTGAAGCTTGGCCACTGCTCAGCTATTGATTCAAAGTTTATTGCCTCACCAGGGATTGCGAAGGATTTCATTTGGTTCAGAAAGTGCTTAATGCATATTATTTTGAGGTCTTGAAATATTATCAACTTGGGCTCTTTGTGAGCTCACCGTGGTCCAGCAAAGGACCTGCCAGCCCTTGTTTGATTTGTTTTTCCTCAGAAACAATTCTGGGTTCTGGAAAATTGATACACACAAGGCTGCTGCCAACAGGTCCTTGTTTTCTTACTCTATGGTTTTCCAAAACCTAAATGTTCTAGAAGGATGCCTTCCTTCATCTCTGTCCTTTATCCAAGTGGCTTCTCAGATGTCCCACAGGATTTCCTGTAGTAGGAGGCCACTTGTTTGTTTCCCAGCCACCCAGACTCCCAAAATAATCACACAGAAACTATATTATTTCAATCACTGCTTGGCCCATTAGCTCTAGATTCTTATTGGCTAACTTTTACATCTTAATTTAACCTGTTTCTATTAATCTGTGTATCTCCACATGGCTGTGGCTTACAAGTCTTGGCATGCCTGTCTCTGGCAGCAGCTCCATGGCTTCTCTAAACTCCACCTTCTTTCTCCCAGCATTCAGTTTAGTTTTCCCCACCTAGCTCTGTTNTGGCCCATTAGCTCTAGATTCTTATTGGCTAACTTTTACATCTTAATTTAACCTGTTTCTATTAATCTGTGTATCTCCACATGGCTGTGGCTTACAAGTCTTGGCATGCCTGTCTCTGGCAGCAGCTCCATGGCTTCTCTAAACTCCACCTTCTTTCTCCCAGCATTCAGTTTAGTTTTCCCCACCTAGCTCTGTTCTGCCCTGCTCTGCTATAGGCTCAAGACAGTTTCTTTATTAACCAATGGCGTTCACAGCATATAGAGAGGAATCTCACATCACCCTCCCCAAATTACTTTATCCGTTCTCCTGTGTATGTGACGAGCTTCCTCTACGAGACATGCTCTAAGTCTGGTGAAGACAATGTTCTGGGAACTCATAGTTTTAATTCATTAGAATTAATAGATGAAACAAAAAGCGAAGACGTTTCAGGTGTCTGTAAGTGGTCCAGGCAGTTATAAAGACAGGGGAATTGTAGCTGTTCCCTAGGACGGGGCTGTGTTATGAAGTGATAGAGGAAGGGAAGCCCAGCTGACATTGCATTATCTGCACAGAGACCTGATGCCTTAAAGAGTGAGGGGAGAGCCATGAGCACATGGAGAGGAGATGGAAGGCTTCCCCACAGAAGAAACAAAAAGTACAAATGTATGGAGCTTTCAAGACAAGGAAAGAGACCAGAGTCACATGGTGTGGAATAACCTTGGAGTGGGTTCTACATACCACATAGGGCTTTCTGGCGAGGTATTCTGTTTTTATCTTGATTAAAGTGGGAAACTCTCGTAGTTTAGTTTAGCTTTTTTGTTTTACAAAAGCGTGCCTTAAAGAGTTCCTGTTGAAGTAGTAAGAATAGGCTGTAGGATGGCTGCACAGACAAAGGGTAACAGGTGAAGAATTTTCTTAAATAATGCAGTCTTCAGGCGAAGACCCTGGTGCCCAGTACTCATGAGTTCGTTCTAAGGGGATCCTCTTCTACCTTAGTCAGACAGTACCAATGCCTTATCTTCTGAACGCCCTGACACGTTTCCTGCTGAAATGCAGGTAGGTATGCACCTGAGTCCACACATACCTTCAGGTAGACAGTGTAAGTAATTGCTGGGGAGAAGCTCAGGTTTAGGGTACTTGCCTAGCACCCAGGAGACTCAAGGTTATGGTCCCCACATAGGAAAAATTAAAATATTTTCAAGCAACAACTATAGCAGGAATTCTGGGAGCTAATTTTCTATTAAAGCAAGGTTTACTTAAATATAATAAAAAAGCAGGGTGATTTAAAGTGTACTGTGGACATTATATGCTCCCTCTAGAAACTATATGTAGGCTATTAATAGCATGATGATTGTAGCAAGTATGTAGAATGATAGACAGTTTAAAAGAGGAACATTTTACCCAATCTGGGGAGATGGCTCAGTGGTTAAGAGCACTGGCTCTTCCTCCAGAGGACCTGGGTTCAATTCCCAGCACCTCCATTGCGACTTACCAGTCATCTGTAACTCTAGTTCCAAGGGGTACGATGCCCTCTCTGGCCTCCACTGGCACCAGGCATGTACTTGATGCACAGAAAAACATGCAGGCAACATATCTATTCACACAAAATAATTTTTTTTAAAATTGCCAGTGAATGGCAAAATCACAACACAGCAAACTGACTCAGTGTATTTTGATACTGTTACCAAATTCTTCATTAAATATATCCTGCTGGGGCTGGAGAACTAGCTCAGTGATTAAAAGATCTTGTGGAGGACCCAAGTTTGGTTTCCAGAATTCATGTGGGCAGTTCATATCCACCTGTGCCTCCAGAACCAGGGAATTGGATACCATCTGCTGACCTCCTTGGGTTCCTGAGCTTACTTTCACATAATCCCACCCAGACACACAGTAGTAAACACAATTTTTAAAAATCTAAAATACTCTCCTTATACTTTGTATCCAGGATATATTTGTCTCTCTGTCATGCCCTGCAGGTGTCACTGGTAGAAATTTTTCTGTTGAAAGCACTTTCAAAGTGCCTTGAGCAAAAGAAAATTCTGAAGGACTGTCTAGGCGAGGTTTGACCTGGGGACTCGGGGTCTTCAGATCAGCAATGTGTTTCTCGGGTCTCTTTGCATGCATTGGCTTCCTTTGCAGAATGCATTCTTTCCATTGCAGTTACAATGGATGCTGACAATGTTCTGACAATGGCCCTTCCGTTGTGTGTTCTTGCTCCAGGTCTTTGCAGCCAGAGTCCCAAGATAGGACTACTAATGTCATGTGTTTATTCTTGAAAGAACTGTGGTGGCCCAGAAGATATGGCACTTGCCCTAAGTAGACAAGGCCTGGGTCACTTGGGAATAAGTGAGACCTTCACAAGAATTATGTGAAATTATGTGTAATAGGAGAGGAGCCCCTCAAGAATAATCAGGTTACTGACTGTTAAACAGGAATACACAGTCCGAAGTCACACAGTAATCATGAACCGTAAGCAAATATTTCCCAGTTCTGTCCACAGAAGGTTCCCAGTTGGTCATTTAAGCACTTAAGTGTGACACTTTCACCTTGAACTTGAATTTAGGCCGGAGTTTTCTGGAAGTCTAATCATCAACCTCTCACACACATCAACGCACTCACATAGAGAAGCCCCAATACGCCTCAGAGACTTTGTTTGGTCTTATAATGTCGTAGTGTGGGTGGGTGTGTTGTGGGTGTGTGTGTGAGCTGGGGTGATTAAAGAATCAACACTTTGTAGTCCCCTGGAAGCTGTAGGAATCTCAGTCTCTGAGAAACAGATTGTGCGCTCAAATTAGGATAATTTGAGAAAAATGTAATAAAGAGACCATTTGCACAGGTGTGGGCAGCGTATAAGGAAACTTTGGAGATGGTGTAGCTTCGGGGACCAGTCATTGAGGCTCTGTTTACCTCCTCCAGGCTCGCATTGGGGGGGAGACGTTGGCAGAGCTGGCAGACTAGGGACACATCGTCAGCTTCTGATGGTTCTACAGGGAAGGGTCTCGGGGGTGCTGGCCTGATATCTCTCTCCTTCACCGTGCTTGTCTTTGCCTGGGTTCCTACTGGTGAAATCCACAGGGCAGGGAGCCCGTTGACATGGTCCATTCTTGACAACTCTTCAAAGGAGAGGGTGAATTTGAGCAAGAAAGAGGAAGATCTGGAGAGGCGTTAGACGTTATCCAGAAGAGCCTAACCCCCTTGCCTGCTAATACATGTGCTCGTCACTTACCGAAACGAAAAGATCCCATCTACTTTACAGAGGATAGAGGAAGTCCTATTGTCCATGTCATTGTGTGTGTGTGGGGGGGTAACTGTATTACAGGTACTCACCTTCTTCAAGTCGGTAGCAAGAGAATAAAGGAATCCTACAAAGCATAATTGTTGAGATTCTGGGTTCCAGTGTAAGCTGTCTCCTCCCAGGAGCAACTCCACGGCCCCTTCACTTTTGCTAACTCCTCAGCTGGAAGGAGTTAGATAGGGTGTATGTGGGTGGGGATGATTGAGAACTTGACTCATGCAGTTACAGAGGCTGAAATGCCTCAAGGTCTGTAGTCAGCAAGCTGGGGAACCAAAGGCAAACCCACAGCATAGCTTCTGTGTGGGTTCCGAGGACTAGAAGCCTGAGCCAGCCTGAGCTTGATTCCAACAGTCAAAGAAAACCAATGTCCTGGCTCGAGTTAGGCATAGAGAACGGTTCTGTATGCACCCTTTATGGTCAGTGTAGTTCTTCAGTGGATTAGATAAGATCTGCCCGTGCTGAGGAGGGCTGTCTGCCGTTACTGGTTGACATGCTGATCACACCCAGGTGTGCCCTCATAGACACACTCAGCAGAAAGTTTAACCAGATTCCAGGCACCCAGCTGCCCAGGCAAATGGCGACGTGAAATCAACTACCATAGGCCTAGTTTTGGTTTTTGCTGAATGAAATGAAGATAGGAATTATCACACCTGCATTCTCCGAGTCTCCTGTCTTCAAACCAAGCTCTGCAATTTCTGTGATAGTGGCCGATGAGCGGCCCATACCTGCCAATGATCACATGTTCTCAGAGTTAAAACTTTTCATTTTTCTCCTATATACTCTCTAGGGCTATGAGAAGAAACTCAGCCATCTTTAAAATCATTACTGTTACCATAGCAATTAAGTGCTTGGGCCACTTCAATGCCTTCCTTCCCACCTGCATTTCATCCCGTGCCACTACTGGTGCCAACTTGAGCAACTGGTGCTGTGACTTTTCCTGGGTCACATTGTCTTCCATTCCCTCCTAGCAAGGAGATTTGGTTTGTATTTCTCAAATGAATGGCCCACTGTTAGAATCTTCCTTCAGGATCTTGATAGAAAGCATCCTGCTGAGGTCACAATGACAGCGGGGAGCAGTCCCTGGGACTTGAAGACAGACATGGCTGTATGGAGGTTGAGGACAGGTGTCAAGATCTCCAGTTGAAGGATGCTCCTGGAGCTTTTGACATATTGCTACACTTCAGACAGTATGTAGCAGGTCCTGTTTAAAATGCACCATATTTAAATTTCCTCACAGTCCTGTGACTTCCAAAGACTGTGAAATAATTATTTCCATTTATTTAGTTATTCTTATCCTATTCTACAGCTAATGGGATTTAGTTAGGCAGCACTGGCAGTCTTCTGAAAGGCTAAGTTTATGTGGTGAGGATTCATTCGAACTGGGCATGAACTCTTTATTGGATAGTCCTTGCATCATGACTGTTTGTCACCCTATATATGTGCTGTCATTTTTAAAAGAACTGCATTCTGAGTATTTTTCAACTTTTAAATACCATTGCAGCATGGTTTATTTCAATCCCTTAGCCTCTTGGTCACTTTTTATTACCTATTGCTTTCATTTAAAATTTAATTAGTGTTTTAAGCCCCTTTTCTAGAATGCAGGACAATAAATAAACTTCTGTAGTGCAGCTCCATAGTCTATAGCCCAGCAAATCAATAGCCAGATTCTGTATATAGCAAGTGTCTTCTTTGCTGTTCTTCGGTTTGCTTTAGATCTCCCCGTTTATGCTATAGGATTCTGTAAGTTCTATAACAGTGGGGACTGCAGAGAAGCCCCCTCCCCCTCAATATTTTCAGGTGTTCTTAGGATGTGCCCTTATCCACCTGAAGAATGAGTACATTAACCTTGTTCTCCAGTGCATTCTTTCTTCCTACCACGTTCTTGGAGGTGAGAAGTGGCGCAGTTGCCCTTAAACATCACCGTTCCCAGGTATGAACCAGGCTCTGGGAATCCTCCTGCCAGGGCTCTTCCCAGCAGCCTCTCTTTCCATCATGTTACAATTACTGTTTTGTTTTGTTTTCTAATCACCTTGGGACTTTGATGAGCTGTTATTCAAAGAAATAAGGTCATTTGTTCTGCCTGCATTGTTGAAAGGACAGGGTGAGACAGAGATGCTATTGCCCTTCTTTGAATGTCGCTTCTCCACACAATGATGTTTAGGCAAACTGGAGACAATTAGCCATCTCCACAACTGTGGCCTGATGCACTCTGTTTGACCTTCTGTTGTAGCACGAGACATCTGGTGCTTTGTCATCTGTTTTTACCAATTTTTCTCCTCTTGTGCCCTGAGTGCCTGGAGATCAAGGACTGTTACTTATTTCCCATTTACACAGGGTATCTTTTCCTTTCAGGGTGCTATAACTGTGTACCAAAGACCTGATGGGTTATAAATAATAGCAATTTATTTCTCATTGTTTTGGAGGATTGAGAATCCAGACCCAAGTCAGTGAGAGTTGGTGTATGTTAATGTTAATCTTCTTCCTGGCTCATACATGGCCATTTTCTTTCAATGTCCTCAAATGGTACAAGGAATGAGCAAGCTCTTTGAAGCTTCTTTGGTAAGGGCCCTAACTATGTATTGGGGTTTTTTCCCATCACCCAGTAACTTACAAAGACCCCATATTATATAATACATGGCATTAGGGATGAAGTTTTTAGCATATGACTTCTGGAAGGTCACAGCTCTATACTAAAAGGTTTGTTAGGATATGACATTCAGTTAAGTATTTTTAGCTGCAAACTCAACTGGCATGTCTTTACACCTATAAATAATTGCCACTAATAGCTCAAATACAATTTTTTGTTGTATTTTACTTACTTGATTGCTTCTGGGTGCTGTTTGCCTCGTCTTTGCAGGAAAACGTCCATTGCTTTCAACTTTTTCAATTGAGCATCTGTAAAGAATATACCAAATGCCATGCTCTGACTTAGCTTGGGGCCTCCAAAAAGACTTTCCTGCCTTTCTGTTGATTCTGTGTTTCCCTTCAGCTAGGATAAAGACACAAAAAGCAAAATGGTCATGCGACGGCATTAGAGGTACCATTGCAGACATAGTGGAAGAAGATACTGGATGTGGCACCTGCAAGGAGCAGTCCAGCCTCCTGTGGTCATGAATCGTGACCTCAAAGTCAGCCCTGTATTCTGAGCATTCTTAGTACACCAGTGTGGTCAGGAACATGGTTTATGTGTCCAGGTTGCTATTTGCATAGTATTTTGGGGTGCCAGTTTTTTATAACAGTGACCTGCAGGATTAATGTGCATTTTCAGCTGAGCAGGTCATTAAAAATAGGTGTAAGTCCAATCCAGCAATTCTTTTAGCTTTAGTAAACTAATCTATTTCAGCAAGAGCTTTCTTAATTTGTAGGAAAGAGCCTCAAGAATGACCTCATTTGCACTTTAATTTATATTCAAGTAACTATAATTTGTTAAAAAATGGGATGCATCAGCCATCTCAAAATTAGTTATGCAATTTCTATAAGTCAATGCAAGTAATTGTTCTTTCATAATACATATGCTTCCTTGAGATTCTATGGAATATAGATAATATTGCAAAACTATCAGGGACTTTTCTCCCTCTATTCCAACTTAACACATACTTACTTCGAGTCTACTATATGCCAGTAAACAACAACAAAAACCACAGACACACTTTGTCCACTAGATGAGGTCATACAAAGCAATTTATTACTAGTAGGGCTCTAGTGAGAAATTGAGAATAGAGATCTTAAGTGTCATCAGCAAATGTATTACTATGCACCTTTAGAAGCACATGAGATCACTAAATTAAATTTTTAACCCTATATTGAAAGGAGGAAAGGGAATTGAGATAGTGTTTGGGGACTTCCTGTATTAGACAAACAGAAGTCAGAGCTGGCCTTATGGACAGGATGCCTATATGATGGCACCAGGATCCTACATGTAGCAGGATCTCATAGTTAGCTTGGTGGTTCGTTATTGCATCCTTGAGATTCTAAACAATTTTAACCAGAGGTTTATATTTTCATATTCCACCAAGTTCTGCAAAATATTTAACTGCTCATGTGGAGAGTTCTTTATGAATTGTAAAAAAACCAAGAGTGTGTTGTCCCAAAGTCAAGGACAAAGAAAGCCTTTGAGCAGAAAGACAGGCTAAGAGAGTAAAGGACAACTTACAGAAGAAATTACTGGTGAGGTGATATGACACAAAGCATAAAAGCAGAGATGGGACGAGAACAGAAACCCACTGTAGAGCCATCTGTGGCCACAATGTTGCTGTATGCAAGAAGCAGGAAAATGGTACCATAATTTGAAGGGGATGCTGAGCCAAGGAATGCTTCTGAAAGAGGAAAAAGTATAAAGATGTTTGTTTTCTTGTGTAGGTGACTTAGCAGGGTATCTCAGTTAGGATATCTATGGCTGAGAAGAGCCACAATGACCACAGCAACACTTATAAAAGAAAACATTTAATTGGGACTGGCTTACAGTTCAGAAGTTCAGTCCACCACCATCATGCGGGAAACATGGCAGCATGCAGGCAGACATGGTGCTGGAGAGGAGCTGGCAGTTCTAGAGCTGGATTGTCAGGCAGCAGGAAAAGAGAGTGACACTGGGCCTGACCTGAGCTTCTGAGACCTCAAAGATCACCCCTTCCAGTGATACACTTCCTCCAATAAAGCCACATCTACACCAGCAAGGCCACACCTCCTAATAGTGCCATTCCCTATGAGCCAGTGGGGGCCATTTTCACAGAGGAAGGAATAGATAATTCCAAAAAGAAAGGAACTTCAGGGTTAATGCCTTAGAAGGTAGAAGGTCATGGACATCAGGGTTGGCTGTAAGAATTGGTAGGTTTTTATTTGACAAGAAAGCAGATTTCTTGACCCCATTTGTTAAAAATGCTGAATTCTTCCCAAAACACATTCTTAGAAACTTCATCAAATGTTAATTGACAATAAGTATATATGTTTATTTGTTTTGGTTCTGTATTCAGTTTTATAATTTCATATATTCGTTTTATGCCAGTACCACATGTTTTGATCACTTGAATTTTGAAATATAATCAGATAGTGGATACCCGCAAAACAAAGACTTTTTTTGCTCAAGATTGTTATGGTTACTTGGCATCTTAAAAGAGAAGGTATTTATATCATTGGTGAAATGGGTGACCTTGAAGGACTTTAGGATAAGTGGGCATTAGGATCTGAACATGTGTCCCAGATATAGAAAGACAAATACAACATAACCTCACTTAACTGAGTCTCAAAGAGTTGAATTCACTGAAGCAGAGAACAAGTAGCGATTGGTGGAAGATAGAGGCCAAAGGTGAAGAATGGAGAGATGGTGACCAATGGCAGAGAAGTATATTCTGCACCTGGATTTCACAGCTTGTTAACTGATTTAATAATGACATGTATGTGAAAATCTCTGAGAGGAGACTTCAGATGTCTTACCACACATGGAGAGTGGCATGTGAGGTAACATATATGCAAATTATCTTGATTTAAACATCACAAAAATATATTCACATATATGCATTGTGTGATGTTATATATATATGATATACATATATAATATCACATTGTATACCTTAAACACACACAATTTTCATTGGCCAATTATACTTTATGCTAAACAGGATGTAAAGAAAGCAGAGTTTATGGGTGATGTGGATTTTTTTTCCTAAAGAAGTATTTGGTGAGGGCATTAGTTGAGGGAGTGAAAGCGTTACAAATTGGTGAGAGTTACTCTGGAGACTGGAAAAGCTCACACTGGGCAATCCTGGCCTGAGTTCCCAGGTACAGTTTGGTGAGCATCCATGTAGTATCAAACTTACTAGGTAAGCTTCTCCTCCAGCGTGTTTCAGCTGCCTGGTGTGAGTGGAGGAAATGGATGGTGGGTTAGTCCATTGTCTTCATTATCATCTTTATCATTATCTCTGACAGAGAGATGGGGCTCACAGAAGTGAGTCACCTACCAGCAATCGGTAGAATCTGGACGTAAGTCTCTGACCTTAGTCCCCAAGCATTTTGAGAACGATATCAGTGTTAGAGCTGTTCTTGCTGTCTTGGATGAGTCAACATAGATTCTACAAGTCTTCATTTCTCTCTCTAGTGTGAGCAGGCAATTAGGAAATACTATCATTTGGATCTCAACTTAGATATTTTCTGTACTGATCCCCAAATGGTATTTGTCAGTGACACAACGCGGATCTTTGCAGTTACAAAGCAAGAGTCCTGGTAGCCTGGAGGGCAGACTGACCAGGTCTGTGCACAGCCTCTCCTGCCTACCAGCTGTGTAACACGCAGTTGATAGAATCTATACCACTTTAAGAAGACTTATTAGTTTTATTTGTGTGTGTGTGGTGGTGGTGGGGTTCCTGAAGGAACCTGAAGAGCATCAGATCTCTGATTCTGGACTTACAGGTTATAGGCTGCCTGATGTGGACTCCAGGATCTGAACTTGGATGTCTTGGAAAAACATCAAATGCTCTTAACAGCTGAGCCATCTCCCCAACCCCACCCACCTATTCCACTCTAATGAACATCTAAGAAGGTAGTGGTAAATCTCACTCAGTCTTATCCCCTAAGGAAACACATCCCAGTGAATCCAATGAGATATATGCTTGGTGGTGGTGTGCTGAACACACAGAGACCCCAGTCTCTGGCAATTATTTTTGCCTTCTCTAGGCAGTTTGGCATCAAGAGTCAACATCTCTGAATGAGAACTCTAACACACAGTAGGAAGTTTGTGCTGGTTTCTAAATAGGTCTATGTGTAAATATCTGGTGGCAATACCTGAAAGTTGGTTGTTCCCTCCCCCCACCCTCAGTTGAATCACACTCTTAGGAACCTAAAGCCAACACAGGGCTCTTGCTGAGCTGATTCTGCCTCACTTTTCCGAAAGCAATAGGCACGAAAGTAAGTTAGTGTGATTGTCTTTTTGCAACGCTGGCCGAGTCTCCCGAGAGAGCACTGTTCTTTCGCTGCTGGTTGCTTTGTTTTATAGTATTTTATTTTTTAATGAGGGGAGCATCTGATTTTCCTGGTTTATTTGCTTTCATTAGGGAATGAAAATTCTTTAAATGAAGTGAATCAACAATTGATAAATCTTTGGTTTTACAGTCTCGGTGTCATGGACTTCGATTTGCCTGTCAGTATTTCTGAGTCTCCAGACCTTGGCCAGGTCTTTGTAATATTTTGAATTAGTGTGGTTTAAGTAACCTAGCCCTGGGAGGGAGTAATCTTGTGGTACAAAGAAGACAGTGTGTTATACTCCCAAAGGAGATTGGTCTGTCTTTACACTCTGTCAGGGTGTCAATCTGGGCAAGTTTGTTAAACAGACAAATGGACTCACAGTGTGGTAAAGTGAGGTAAGGCTCGCTTTGGATTAGTAAATTGAGTTACATAAATCTCATTTTGTAAAATTTCTCGTGGGGTTGGCATTTCTGTCCCTGAAGCAGGCCCCTGGAACAGATCCGCATAAATACCGGATACATTGTTACACAATCAGTTTCGCCTTTTACTCGCCACTCTTCTTTCCACAGAAATCGTGGTACAGGGATAGGAGTGAGAGATGAAAGTCAGAGGCCCTAGGGTGGTCCAGCATGCAAGGGAGGATGACTCTCACAGCTGTGGGCCATTGTGTCCTTAACATAGAATCGTAAACCTACTCTGTTAGGAGATTATTTTTGGTTTATTCTTGTAACTCGATTGTGCAGTTTTTGAGTGTGAACTTTGTAGACGCATTCTATCACGGTGTCAAAAGGTTGAACCTGTCTGCTAGAATGTGAGTCTAATTGTGTCTCTATGTGAGATAGGAATCCCTGTGGCTGAGATGTTTGCTTGTATTGTTTTTTAGCATTCACATCAGTGCTGGTCACATCATAAATGCTTAACGGATTCCTAGTTAAATGTGACTTATTCTCTGAAGGAATGTCTAGAGACATTTGCCATCCAGCCAAAATGCAAGCAGAGATCTTTTTCTGTCTATCTCATGATCCCACGCCATGCAAGGGGCTGGCCTGACTCAGCAGTTGTCCGTCACTCTCTTCCTTCATCCTGCAGAAATTCTCTGAATGTCCTCTAAGGTCCAACACTTGGGATGCATGGATGAAAGGAAGAGAACACTTCTATCTGGTTAAAATAGAAGTCTGCGGGATTTCAGTGAAACAGGGAGGGGGTTGGGAGACCCTGCAGGAATCTCAGAAGGGTCTGCATGGTTGATGGTCCTGAAAGGATGGAGTTCCAAAATGACAATGGTTGGAGCATCCTTTTGTGAGAGTGGAGCATGTCAGTGTGAGCCACAATCAGCACCTGGGAACAGAATGCAGACAGGAAGGACGGCACACATGTGTTTCCGGAACTCTGAAATAGCCAGCACATTCTGTGTGGTGGTTTAAAGTGACTTGAGGAAGGAGTGGGTCACATGGAAGCATGATAAACAAACTGAGAAACCGGAGATGCCACTAGACGTCATGACCTCACGGAAAGCACAAGACAGCAATAGCAACCAGACATTGGGGTGAGAGCTTTCGGGAGATGAAAATTAAGTTCTTTAAGTCCTATCTCAGGTGCGGAAGTAGCAGGGGTTAATGTTCAGTGTGTACTATTTAATATGTGTGAATCCTCCATCTTCATGATAATTATATCAGGATACTGACCCTGTGTTTATGCTTATTTGGTGGATAAAGGAACTGAAGCTTTAGAGGGTCCCAGAGCTAGCTAACCAGAGCCTACTCCTAATCACTGGGATTTATTGTAGTGCCCCAAATCTATTACAGTGTTGCAATTCTGAAGTTAATTGTAAAACAATGAAGTTCCATAGTTTGGAATTTAATTCTTGTTTCCAATGAATTGAGAGCATCCTGGACCCCTGCCTCTGCCCTTCTGATGGTTTTAAAGGCTTGTCTGCTGTGGTCTCAGGCTTTCCTCTATGAGGTGAACTGAGTTTAAAGTCGCTGTCCCTGCTATCACCCGTCTGCCAACGCTCGGTGAAAGCTGTTCA
>LOJH01004225.1:6416-36845 GCA_001685095.1 Ellobius talpinus | reverse complement strand
AAAAGACAAGATCTCCTGAGTAAATTAGGAGCATGGGGACCTTGGGGGAAGGTTGAAGGGGCGAAGGGAGAGACAGGGAGGGGAGCAGAGAAAAATGTAGAGTTCAATACAAAGCAAAAAAAAAAAAGATGGGAAGGGGGAAAAGGCAAAATTGTTCAAGCAAGTCTCCCAAGTTGGGTTTAATTTAACTTCTAAGTGGAGTATTAAATTAAGTCCTCAGGGACCCATGAGCTATTAAAGAGAGAAAGAGAGAGAGAGAGAGAGAGAGAGAGAGAAGACAGAGTTACTAAGGAGTATCCCAGGAGCCCCACAAGTGGCACATGCCTCCCAAGGTGGTGGTGGTAGCAGACTCCAGTTAGATGACAGGTCCTGGGCACTGAGCCATGGTGCTGGTGACAATGGGAGTGATGCATAGTGGGCAGTTAGGCTTGTTGTGCTCATGACTAAGTCTCTGCATTTCTGAGTAGTGGGCCCTGGGCTTGGAACAGGAATTGGAGTCAAGGCTGATGTGGTCTGTGCCCTGAAAGAGCCCACAATCTCTCCTCTGAGACGGATCAAGCTGTTTCCTTGGGTTTTCATTTTCAGGCCTATGAAAATTTACGGACTAAAGTAAAATAGGATGTGGAAGCTGGAAGGGCTCTCTGGATTTGTGATGTCTGTATCTTCTGGGATGTCCCCAGTGAAAGACTCAGCGAAAGCAGCCTAGACAGGCCTCAGCAAAACTAGACATTTGTGCTTTAGATAAGTACAAACTGTGGAGTCTGTGTCATGAAATAGCCCATTTGTACATCATTCTGTCCTCACTTTCCCCTGCCATATCTGTCTTGTCCTTTTGTGGAAGCAGCTGCTGCTGCAGGGATAGCACAGTGCATCATCAAGAGACAGATTGATTCTTGGAGACCCTGGGACCACTGTGGCAGAGCTGGCTTAGTTCCCTGCACCATCTAAAACTAATGTGTGTGGCCAGAGCAGGCCATGCTGGTTGACTTGAGTTATTTGGTGTCCATTCATGGGTTCAATCAGCCACTGGGATGATTTCCCAGAAAACAAGGGGATGCCAAGCAGCAGCATGCCATGTCTGCCCCTGTTTCCTGCTCCTCCTCTGCTCAGGAAAGAGGGAAGCTCTGAGTGACAAATGACTGTGCCTGCTGTCGCTCACCCTGGTAGACAAGAGTGGGGACAGGCGGCTGTCTAGCAGAGCACCTTCTCGCTGCTTTGACTTGTCTCCACAAACACCTTGTATAACAGTCACCAAGTTCAAAGTGGGGTGCATCACACCCGGGGAGGTGCAAGTATCAAGGGCTGTTAGACATCACCATGCCTGACATCTTCAGCAGACCTCACTTGCTGTTTATTGACAAAAGAGATTGACAGTTAGGCCAGTTTCTTCCTGGCAGGGCCATTACTTGTTGCATTGGTTTGCATATAAGCTCACACTGAGGTTATGAGGCTTCTGATATAGATGCATTCTTTTGGGGGCCAACATTCAACCCCCTGTAGTTGCTATTGCAGAAAAACAATTAGAATACATAGTACATAAATACTGGTAGATTAGCTTATGTGTAGAGAAGATGCCTGCTGTAGGCCTGCCTACCTCCTTTCTGCTCTTCATGGTGTGGGTAGAAGTCCTTCAGAGGTCTGCCACTGTGGGAGCAAGGAGTCCAAGCCAAATATCTCCCCTCTACCCTGCAGCTCTCTCTGTCCCTCCCAGCTGGTATGTGACCTTTTGTTTTGATATCACATCTTGTCATTAATGGCTTGGATGGGTTGTATGCTTTTGCCCTTCTTGACTGAGGATGGGACTCCAGATCAGAACTTGATATAAATTTTTGGAATAAATATATATAACAGGAGAGTGTGTGGGTTTGTGATAGCGTGGTTGGCTCTCAGAAGGGTGGGGGCTGCTGAAGTCAGACTTCTGTGGCTTCAGCTAGGTTTCCAACGGTCCTTGATGCCACAGGCAACTGTCCACTACTGTCCACCCCTGAGCTATATCCACAACTTCTGCTTGCTAAGACCAGCTCTGCCAGGCTCTGGGTAGGCAATTTGCTTAACGCCCATACCAGCCCGCCAAGACAGCTTGTTGCTCTGTTCCCCTGGAGGAAAGTGAAGCCTGGGGAAAAGCCATGACTAGTCTTCATAAAAGCGAGACCAAAGCAAACCTGTTTAGAAGAGGAGAGATATCCAAACATTGTCACGGAGAGCTAATAGGTACCATAAATATTGCAGAGTTTAGAGAAAACACAAGAACTTTACTGATAAACCATTTGACACACCTCAGCAATACTTTCTTCTCTTACTTTCTCCAGCCTATTCTCTACTATAGAGAATAGAAACACAATCCAGCTGTTCCTCTAGCCCAAACGAATAAAACTTTTCAAATGTTTTATATGAAGAAATTAAGTTATAAAAAGATTTTTTTCGATGACTGCTGGTGTACTCACCACTGAAGTTCCATCACTATCGTCTTTCTATACCCACTGTGTCACTCATCTGTCTCTCCGTCATCCACCGTTTACCCAGCCATCATTTGTTTCTATTCACCATCACCAATCCTTTATCCATCCGCTACCTGTCATTTACTCACCCATTATCCATAATCCATCCATCCACCCACCCACCTATCATTTATCCACTTGTAATTTATAACTACCTACCCACCCACCATTTATCCATCTGTTTCCCATTGTCCACCCTTCCATCTTCATTTGTGTTTTTGCTATTCAGTTTTTAAAAATTGCAGACATCATCACATATTTCTTCCCAAGGTTTATGCTGAGCTTAACTTAACTTAACTTAACCCAAAGTACCGCTCTGTGCCCCTTCCTGGACTCATTGTGCTCCCCTCTCAGAGGCATACATTCTTTCATTTTTCTTTATGTATCTAAAATTGCATGATCATTAAGCTTCACTGAGAAAGTTAGCAACTTGCGTTGCACATAGTAAAAACTGGAAGGTACCAAGTTTTATAGAATGAAAAGGTTTTTTTTCTCTGATCTTCCAGTGTCCTTCCTCCCAAAATGTTCAGTCCAAGTGCACAGGCACACAATTCTCCCTCCCTCTTCGCTGCCACCTGTCTTGTGTCAGGATTTGGGCTCTGGTGTTCTATCTTAGGCCATTCCTCATTAGCAGAGAAGGAAGACTGCAGTTTGCTTGGTAGCTGTGTAGTCTAACTGTGTTATATAACTATTCATGACTTCCTCGCAGGCTTGAGTTACTACGCATGGTGCTGCAGTATGTGCTTGTATATTTGGCTTCATGCATATGTTGTCTAAGCATCTTAATTGCACGGAAAGAAGCTGGTGCCCACTCTTAGTAAACTGGATCATTTACATATGCTCTTTCCTTCCCTTCCCTCCTCCAGTCATCCATTCATCCATCTGTCCATTTGGATGTCTGCTTCTCTATCCATTCAGTGTGAAGATTCAGTGAATCTAATACTACCTTGGGCTCCGAGAATAATGTTTCTGAGACCCTCATAATCTTATGGAGCAAAGTGATCCATCAAAAATGAATCAGCAGAAGCTGGAATCTATGCGACTTTCCAGACTACACAGAGGATAAAATAAAAAAGCTTGTAGTTGCTAGCCCTTGAATTTTTGGCCTTGAATATTTTTAAAACCACAAGCAACTGATGCCTATAATTGTATATTTGCAAACCAGGAAGATTAATGAACAGACAAGCATAGAACCTTGCATGTGGTCCAGACCCCTTGAGTCATTCTCAGGGTAGTGAGAGTGCAGGTCACCATCGTGATCCTTTCTACATCCAAGCATCTGCCAGCCTGGCACCCCAGCTGTGCCAGGACCTGTGTCCTTTTACACCTGGTTCCTTACTTTAAGATGAGGTGAGAGAGCAGGAGTGTCAATGGGTTGAAAAATATTTCTCACTTTTGGCTGAGAAAAATGAGAACTAATTGCTTATGGGAAGGCTATTTGAAAACAGATGTGTGAGAGAATGACTCTGGCTCCTACAGATTACTGAGCCATTTCATGTTTGGGACAAGTGTTCACTGTGGTCGTCATGTTTCCTTCTTGCCTTTTCTTTTGAGCAATGAATCTGAGAGCTTTGTAATTAAAAGACATATAAAATTCTTTGGTTCTTTTTTTATTCCCAAACTAACTTATCCTAACCACACATGAAGATTTTGAATTGATGCAAAACAGTTTAAAAATTGACATTTCAGTGTGGAATTATAGCTTACACTATGATTCATTCATTTAGTCAGTACCTGTGGTGTGCCAGGTGCTAGTTTGCTGAGTGTCATGTGAACTGGTGGCTGTGGTGATGAGGGAAATGCAGACTGCTCTCTGAGCTCACTGAGAGGGACTGACCACAGACAGCCAGTGTGGGGTGATGGTCCTCTAGGACAGGTGGATGGTAGAGGGGGTAGTAGTGGGCCATCCAGTGCATTCTGATGCTCAGGAAAGGTACTTTCTAGAGTGGGAAATACTCTCAGACATTGGCCCTCTGTGAGAGGTGCTCCACGGCTGAAGTTCCCAACTTCCAGGCTCTGAGAGGTAGAATGTGAGCAGTGAGGATTCCGTTGTGGGAGGCAGCATACCTTTGTGTAAAGTGCCTACTCTAAATCCAGGAGCACGAGCTCAAATCCTGCTCCTGGTACTTACTTGCTGTATTGCCTGGGCCAGTTTTTCTGGGTTTGTGTTTCTGTATGCCAAACCCCTCAACAATGTAATGGCTTGAAAAAGGACAACCCAGCTCGGCATGGTGGCAGATACCTGTAATCCCAGCATTTAGAGCCTGAGGCAGAAGGATTGCAAGTTGAAAGGTATTATGGGTTACACAGTGAGCCCCTTCCTCAAAAACTGCCAGTTATTTTCTTATCTCAATGACTCTGTTCTTTGCTGGTCTCACTGGTTGTTTGCCCTCTTCTGACATGTGGTGGGAAGATTGCAGTGACGTGGGCCCTCCAGCACTAGCCTTTCCAGGTGTCACTCTCGTTCTCACTGGTGCTCCTGGCTGCCCACTGTTATCTCAGGTGGAACTTTTGGCCAGAATGAGTTTATGCTGGCTAGGGGTACAGGAACGGGTCCATTTTCTCTGATACAAAAGCCCAGCAATGGTGGCACACGCCTTGAATCCCAGAACTCAGGAGGCAGGCAGATCTCTGTGAGTTTGAGGCCAGCCTGGTCTACAGGACAACCAGGGCTGTTACATAGAGGAACTCTATCTTGAAAAACAAACAAACAAACAAACAAAAAGAATTAAGAAAAAAATGCCAGGCAGTGATGGCACATACCATTAATCCTGATTCTGCCCAGGAGATGTTATGCTCTCCCTGATGGCTTGAACAAGCTGACTTATGGTCCCTTTTCTCTTTCCTTTCTCTTCTGCTTTCCTCTCCTCTCTTGCTATCTCTCTGTACTCCCCTCCACACCTCACTTCCATTCTAAATTTATGGAAGACAGAGTGGCCATTTTGGGTAGATTCTCTAGTGTCTTCTTGAGTATGGGGAACTGGCAAGTCAGAGTGACGGATTCTGGCTAGAACTCCACAGTGACATTGAGGGTGGAGTGTGGTGAGGGCTATTGGCTTTGGCCTGTCCCTGCTTCCAGCCCTCTGGGAACCTGAGGTAGTGAAAACCTGATTCTGCCTGGGAGTGGATGCTGCCATCCCTTTTACTGTCTACCCGGCTGGGCATAACACTGGGGGCTTTTGCTCCAGAAGGACCCAAGCATCTGTCTGTCCTGCTTCTCCAATGATTGGACTTTGCCTGACTTTGTACCATACTGCTGCCTCATGACTGCCTAGACCACAGGTCAGTGGGGAACAGCCATTTTCTGGGGTCAGTGAGAAGCAGATACAGATACTGTGCTGGCCACTTCATTATGCCTACATGGAGGGCAAGCCAGAGAGGAGATCACAACCCAGAGCTGGTCTTCTTGGATTCCTCAGGTTTCAGGAGGTCTAAGATATGTTTGTGTTTAGCAAGTACTCTGATTTGCCTTATAAAATATCTCTGTTCCATCCTTATTTATGGCCAGAATGTGCTATGGAATCAGTATTCTGGCCAGGCCTGGTGGCACACAGCTACTATCCAAACTATTTAGAGACCAAGGCAGGAAGATTCTTAATATGGGATTCCCCTCTTTATGCTGTGACTATCATTGGTTAATAAAGAAGCTGCTTTGGGCCTATTGCAGCACAGAATAGGGTAAGGCAGGAATTCCAAGCAGATAGAGGAGGAGAGAATAGGCAGAGTCAAATGTAAGACATGTAGCCGCCGAATGAGACAGATGCCCAGAACTTTATCAGTAAACCACAAACCTCGTGGTAAAATATAAAATAATAAGAAATTGGTTAATTTAAGATGTAAGAACTAGCTAGAAATATGCTAGAGTCATTGGCTAAGCAGTGTTGTATTTAATATAGTTTCTGTGTAGTTATTTTGGGTCTGGGCAGCCAGACACGAAAGAGCAGCCTCCGCCTACAGATTCCAAGTTCAAGGCATGCCTGGTTCAGGTAACTTAGTAAGACCTGTCTCAAAATACAAACTAGAGAAAGGGACAGGGGGTATAACTTAGTGGTAGAATATTGGGGTGTGGTATATGGTATACCCAGCACTAAAAAAAGAACAAGAGTGTGCTTTCTGACGTTGGTGTGAGCCCAAGGGAGATCTGGCATCACTTTAGACAGATATCAGGACAGACAAACTTCAGATGTACATTGACCTTTACCCTCCATCATCATGGTGTAGAAGGTGCAGAGCCTGACCTGGTCACCAGCCTGGTTCCCCAATGACCCCCAAGGTCACAGCCTTTTTTCCCCAAGCAGCCTCTGTAGGATTCAGGAAGACACAATAAATATCTCCTGCCTTCCTGATCCTGGTAATACCACAGAGTTAGAAGAAAAGCCTCTAAGCCAGCAGGACTTAACAACCTTTAAGCAATTATATCACTCTCTAGAATGTTCCCAGAAAACCAATACCTCTGAGGGGATACTTGCCGTCAGAAAAATGCCTAGTACTTCTTCCTCCTCTTCCCCCTCTTCTTCTTTGAGGAAGCACTTTGCTTTGTAGTGGCAGCTTGATGCCTGCCCTATGTCTTTTCCTTTCCTTGCCTCTGGTTTGCCTGTGGTGTTTGCTTTGAGTGACATACACATTCAGAGACTCCTCTGAGGTGGATTCTCTGGGGACACTGCCTTTAAGATGGTGGCTCTCATGTGCTGGTAAGGGGCTGCTGTCCTTAAAACCTCCGAGTCCCTCCTCTAGTTAATTTTGAACTGTCCCTGGCCTCAGGAGCTGAGGAGAGATTGAGGGAGGAGCAGTGCCTGTGAGCTGCCCCTCGTTACTGGAGCCCTGGACACGTCTGGACTCTGCATAGTACCACAGTGGGGAGAGGAAGGGCACGTGGCTTCAGAGCCCTGCCTCTGTCCTTCCCACTTGTACCAGTGGCTCTAAGGGCAGTCTTTCCCAACCAACTCTGCAACTTGCTAAGCTGCAACAGACCCAGGAGAAGATGGAGAAAGAATATCTACTTTAATAATGATGATGCTCAGATTGCTCTAGAATGCATGTCAGTTAAAACATCTTTGTTTTAGATTACTGCAGAAAAGTCCAACATGTTTAATTCAGATTCATCTGAATTTGCTGTCATCTAGTTGTATTTTGTTGTCCTAACTGTAACGACACAGGCACTGTTACACGTAGGGAGCATATTGGCCGTGTGCACTCCCCCATTACTTTTATGTAGTCTATCAAATTTTTATCGAAAGTACACTTTGGGTATGTGGTAGTTTGAGTGTAATTGGGCCCTGTAAGCTCACAAGGAGTGGCACTGTTAGGAGGTATGGCTTTATTGGAGTGGCATGGCCTTGTTAGAGGAGGTATGTCACTCTAGGGGTGGACTTTGAGATCTCCTATGTTCAGGATATCACCCAGTGTCTCAGACTATCTCCTGCTGCCTTCTGATCAAGATGTAGCCATCACTATGTCTGCCTGCATGCCACCATGCTCCCAGTCATGACGATAAAGGACTAAACCTCTGAAAGCTGCCACCTCATTTAAGGTTTTAACTAGTAGAACTTTATTTCAAAATGCATACATGGTTAGTGTGACCACTCCTGGGCTGGAGATGTGGCTCAGTTGGTAGAGTGCTTGCTAAACATGCAGAAAGGCCCAGGTTCCACCCACAGAGCATGCCTACTATCAGTGCCTTGGCTTTCATACCTGCAGGGTTCTGATGTACCAGGTAGGTCTCACCTCTCCGTGTGGGGCCCTGGTTGTGTTAGGCCTGCATCTGCACCAGGGTTTTTCTCATTTGCAGATCTGTCTTGTAGATCTTTTCATAGTGGAGAGACAGTCAACTCATTCTTCAGAAGCACCCACAGTTTTCAGAGCTCCTCAGAAGACATCTCCTATTATCCCATGGAAAGATGGGTAATGAAAATGGTGGCTCTCCCCTCAACCACACTCCCCACCTACTGTCAGTAGCGGTGTCTGTGAACTGCTTGTTGTGCATTATCCAGGATGGTGCTCCCTCTCTTTCACTTTAACAGGCCTCCTTGTGTGGCCATGGCCCAATCTCTCTATTCTTCTGTAGTTAACATTGTTAATATAGTTGAATAGTTTGTACACATTTTAAGAAAACTTGAGATTTGGTTTATGCTGGGGTTGGAATCCAGGGCCTTGTCCATGCTGGCAAATGTTCTACCACTGAGCTCTATCTGCTGCCTGAGGTATGATCTCTTACGGACATTTTGATTGGTGAATGGGGTTGCTACTTCTAGGTCAATTTTGGAAAAAGGTTCCCTCTCAAAGGATGATGTTTTTTAGGGATCTTGGTACCTACAGCCTCCTGCCTTCTGAATATGTTATACCAACTCTTTCCAGCCACCCACAAGAAAGTGATGGTCATAAAAAGCAGCAGTGTGACACCAAAGCCCTTGGATGGCTCCCTGTTTGGTTTGTAGGAATCTCTAGGCAATACTTTTAGAGGGAAGCTGTGTGGCCAGGGCCCAGTTTAATTGCTTCACTGAAGACACCACAAAGGCTGAGCTGGGTCACTCTCCCTCCAGGCTGTTATGCATGGACTGAAAGGTACCCTGGGTTTGGCTAGGCAGATTCTTCATGCGTCATCATGGAGAGCAATGTGCAACTCTTACTTCTCTATCATACTTCACTATCACCATACTATCACCTGAGCTTGCAAACAGTGGCTGTGGCTTGGGGCACATTTTATCCTCAGAATAACCCTGGGAATGTCAGTATTGTCACTGTTAACATGTTGGGGAGTTGAGGGCAACACATGTATTAGCTGCTTTGCTAGACCACCTAAGGGGAAAGGTGGCTTATTCTGGGTCATATTTGCAGGGCTTTTGAAGTCCAGCATGGCGAGGGGGAATGGCAGAGTACCTGAGATGAGAAGCAGTAAGAAGGAATGCTGGCTGGCAGGCTTCCCCAAACCCCACCATTTCCATTGAGGGTGGGCCTTCTTCCTCTTGGTTGTGTGACTTTACCTGGGGAGACATGAACAAATGTTTGTTCTCCCCAGATGGGGGCAAAGCAATGATTCTACCTGTCTTGATGATCTAGTGAATTTATTAGGGTTACTTTCAGGGACATGGGCGACTCAAAGGCAGCTGACCAAGAAGACCACCTGGCATGGGTGGTAGCTCACAGGAGTCACATCCCTTGGAGCTCCCTGGGCATTCAGCTGGTCAGAGGGTCTACGTGCTTACATAAAATTTGGACAGAGCCTGAAGATCTGATGTGATGCTTTCTGTATTTGCTTCCTGAGTCTTCTGAACAAATTGACTGTCTTCAGACAAGTCCTCACAAACACACTGGTGTGCCTTACCAGTCTTCTAGATGATTCTGAATCTACTCATCACCATGTATCTCAGAGAATTGCTTTGCTCATGGCTGTGGAGCTGGGAAGAAGGGAGGCACTAAGTTGGTTCTAAGGCATTTAGGTCAGGACCCAAGCTCCCTCCCACTCTTGCTCCTGCTTCTACAGCTGAATGGAACTAAATGGATATTGTTGACAATTTCCCCTTGCTTCCTCACACTCTTCTTTGTTTGAGCTGTTTTCCCCTTCTTTGTCTACATTCTTAAAATCCTAGACCACTTTAATCAGATGGCAAAAGGAAGTCCCTCATCTTGGGGGTGGGATAACATGGTCCTCTATTTAGCATCTACCAGTATGGGGATCCCATAGTCAGAGCATAGTTATTATAAGTCCTTGTGCCAGCCCTGATAATTGATCCCTATCTCAGGCCAGGGTTGGGGCTAAGGGTCTCTGGAGATCACATACTGTTGGTACCTCCTGGCCATCTCACTTGGCTTGTGGCATGTGATTAGTAGGGGCCATTGTGACACTGTTTGGTTCTGTCACCAATCGTGTTTTCACCTAGCTCTTTTCAGCCAGGAGCCTTCATGTTCTTTCTGCCTGCAGTTTCCCATACATTATGGGACAAAAGGACAGCCATTTTGAGGGAGTAGTGGCCTTTTGTGCTCACATACTGGGTGTGACATTTGTGATACTCCTCACGGTGACAATAGATATTTTTTTCATTGCACAGATGATATCTTGTATCTCCAATCCTAATTAGTCCTTTATGGCTCCAAAATTACATGCTTTTATATGCCTGTGATTATCTCAATAGGATTAGCAGTGCCTTTTCTGTAATTGAGACCGCGCATGGCAGCGTGTTTTTATGACTGCAGTATCATCCCCAGCCACCTCTCCATGAAATCTTACTGTTTTCCAGTAGCCGCTTTCCCCCTCATTCTGAGAGACAAGTTTTTGGTGAATGTGCAAACTGTGGTAACCTGTGCATTCTTCCCTCTTCTTCCTTTTTTCCAACTGCAGGTGCCTGGAGATTTGAGCCAAACATCTGAAGACCAAAGTTTGTCAGATTTTGAAATGTAAGTTTATTCATGTGCTCTTGAGAGGCCCTCAGAGAGTGAACCCTGTTGCTAGCCTATGTCCTGAAGTCTGCAAGGGATGGCAGAAATGTCCATGAGGTGCACACAGAACCCGTTTGGTTATAGACCTGGGAACATTTGCTGAGGTCCAAATTGTCTAACGTGCTTTATTTTCCCCTGGGCATTCAAGATCGTTTCAGTTTTGACTTGACATTTAAAATTGGGAAGGTGTCACAAAGAGTTTTAACTTGTTACTCCCACTAGGCCATGGCCAGCTAAACAGGAGCTGAGGTTCCTTTTGCACAGGGCCCACACTCTATTCTTCACCTTGCTGCTGCCCCATGTTCCATGCTTTTGTCTGTCCCACTCATTGCTGTGGTGTTGACTGGCTCAGATTCTGTCTGAAGGCTCTGCTGCTAACCCCTGAGGGGGCAGTCATTCCTCAGACACTTTCTGTTTTGGGAATCATAGTCCCCTTAGGCTCCCAAGGAACACAGGGCCAGAGAGAGCTTCCTCCTTTTCATGTGGTTTTGGTCAGTGGATGAAGGTCCAGCCTCTCTGGCTTTAGACCCAGGAATTCAAGACCAGCCAGACACACAGTGAGCCTTAGTCTCAGCAACAAAGATCCTGCCTCCTTATGAGAGCGGTCACTCAGAAAGGCTGCTTTAGAGCATGGGGGAGGCAGGACACTGGAAAGAGCATTTTGTCTAGAGCTAGGAGACCTGTGTTGAAATCTTAGGTGCTGGTCTTACAACATTCTGATCTCAGGTAAACCTAGTGTCCCCTTCACATGGGGTGAAAGTCCTTGAACCAATTTTTGCAGAGTATATTAGCACCTGGTGTGGGACTGCGGACAGCACAGGGCATTGAGGGCCCCATCTGTCTTGGGGGCTGCTATGAGGTAGATGTGTTAGATAAGAAAGCAAGGACAGGGAGAAAAATGATTTAAGTTAAAGATGACCTTGACACTCCAGTGTATATACCCCAACCACAGGGCCTTAAAGCACATGATCTAAAAACAGACTGAAACACAGCCAGTCCTAGGATAACAGTTAAGCTACACACTGTTTCCAATATAGAACCATCAGAAAGATCAGTAAGTAACTGAGCTTTAACAACATTATAAAGAAATTAAACAGAACATAGCTAAAGATACAGATACAAATAGAATACACACTTGTGTTAGTCAGCTTTTATTATTATAGAATTACATTTTTATTACTTATAGAATTAAAAGGGTTGTTTTGTTTTGTAGGTTTCAATTGGTGCTAAGGCAGACTTTTAGTTCTTGGGCCTGTGTTGAAGCACCATGTCAGGGCTGGCAGGAAGCTGCCCACCTCATGATGCTGGGAAGCAAAGAGAATTAGGGGAAGACTGTGGCTCCGTAATTCCCTTCTGCTAGACTTCCTCTTAGGATCACAGACAGGGGACCAAGCATTTAACACATGGGCCATGTGGATCCTACAGATCCAGCCTAGAACAGGTTTCTTCCAAAATACACATGAGATATTCTCCAGATTAGACCATGTCTCAATAAAATTTTAAAACTGAAATCATACTATTTTCTTTGCCATGGCAGAATAATTTTTGTATTTGTTCCTCTCCTATGGTGAAGGGGGGACTGCATCTGTTTTCTCTGTTCCTCTGTTGCTCATATTTGGATAGAGTTGTGTCTTCCAGGTCCTACTAGATACTCATTCCATGACCAGATGAGCGATCAATAGGAGGAGTGCGAGAGCACTAAAGAGCTGGTGTACAGGAGGGAGTCACATAGGCAGTCACTTCCAACACAGTGTAGTAAACGGCTTGGAAAAAAGAACATGTAACCCAGTCTGGGGTCATCTGCTTTGGCCTTAGCAGTTGGGAAAAGGAATGGAACCAGGACATTGCTCTTCTGTACCCCTGTCTAGGTGATAGAAAGGTTCTGGGGTGCTCTAGGCACAGGCACAGCTTTGAGACCTTTGCATGAGAAATGCCATTGGGTACACAGACCAATTTGGAGACTCAATATTGTTGAGTGTGCTTTGAACCCTGAACACATGACCATTCATGGCTTATTGTCCTCTGGAAGGAGGGCACCACCTTGGCCCAGAGCCTAGAAGTGCCAGGGTCACAGGGCTGCTCCCCTNTTTTAATGAGGATAGATTGCTTTTCACTCTGGAGATTGTGAAATCATGAAGGTCATGAAGTCTTCAACAAACCCCTGGCATCTTGGATTATGCTACAAGCCCAAGAAGCTGACAGGTTCTGAGCAGGAATGCTCAGGATAAGCCTCTCTCCCTGGATAGCTCTGTGTGGAGGCAAGACAGGGTCTTTCAGAACGGGCACCATGCCTAGACAGCTGTCAGGATGTTCCTGAAGAGCACAGCCATAGCCCCCTTTTCAGGTTGGTGGAGCTGTGGTGGGGTATGCGTTGTGTGCCTCAAGTCACCACGTAAGGCAGAACTGTTATAGAACCAAAATACCGTCAAGTGTGTCTCAAACCCGTTTTCAGGGGGTGGAGCGAGTCAGCGTGAAGGAAAGCATGGGCTGTGCAGTTGACATCCTCGGGAATGACTGCAAATGGAACCCAGGCACTGGCTCGTGCTGGGCAAGTGCTCTACCATTGGCCTGGGCTCCATGTAGTTTAGTTTAAATCTTGCTTGTCTTAGATTATTTGTCCTAGTTAGCTTCCCTGTTGCTGTGATAAACACCAGAACCAAAAGCAGCATGGGGAGGAAAGGACTTCTTTGGATTGTGTGTTACTGTCCTTCATCCAAGGGAACTCAAGTCAGCAGCTTGCAGCAGAAACCACAGGGGAGCACTGCTTGCTAGCTTGCTTCCTCTCCCCCACTCAGCCACCTTCCTCACACAACGCAGGCCTAGCTACCCAGGGACGTGCGCTGCTGAGGTAGACAGGCCTCTGATTTCAGTGCTCTCAGGCCAGTTGAATGGAAGCTCTCCATTAGTCCCTCCTCCAGGCATGACAACTGCGGTGGAGTCTGATTGCAGTGTACGCAGTGCTGTCGAGGAGTCACAAGGGGGCATCTGACCTTTTCTAATTTGTTATTTTCCATTGTCCTTGTCTCCTCCAAGCTCAAGCAGTTGTCACTCCCCAAACCATAGGTATTGCTTTCCTGAGTTCTTGTGTGAACATGGAGATCAGGGCCAGAAATCAGGGTAGTGGATAGTCACATGGTTCCATGGGGGTACTCCAGAAACTGGGTGCTACTGTGTATGACCTCCCATGGCTCCCTATTACTGTTCCTCTATCAGAGTGGTGACTGAGCTGCAGATGCATCCTAGGCCAAAGTCACTTAGCTGGTTAGAGCTGAAGACCAAGCTCTTTCTCATTCCAGAGTGTACACTGCATATGTAAATTTCAAATACACACACTCACTCACTCATCCCTTAAACCAAGGTCCTTAGAGACAGTCTTCTGAAGTCTAGTGATAATTATTAAACACGTCCTTATCTCACTGATAAGTATGATGTAATCTGTTGTATAAATGACTTGTTTGAAATGCCTTTTAAGGAGAAAATAGTCTCTTGGTCTGCTTTTTTTTAAATAAATAAAAATGGCCACTTTCATCTCTTTATTCTGGTCAGATCTAATCGGGCGCTGATCAACGTTTGGATCCCGTCTGTGTTTCTCCGAGGCAAAGCAGCCAATGCATTTCATGTGTATCAGGTAAGTACCTGAGTTTCATGCCAACCAGTATTGTGTTTGTGCCATGGTGCTTTGCATGTTGGCACTATTTGTATATCTGCAGGATCTGTGCTGATGAGGTGGTGTGTGGCCGTTGGTCAGGTAGAAGGATGTGCATGGAGTTTCCTGTTGTTGCCTTGTGTTGCTGTTGCTCTGTGACTTTGCCAGCTGTCTGAAGCTTGATGGCTGTTCCCCGCAGCACCACACACCCACTCTTCTTGTCTGGCTTCAGCCAGGACCTGGTTCATGTCTCATAGTCCATCTTGGATCTCAGGCCTGTGGCTGAATCTTGGGGTTAGGGGTAAGACTTTGATTTTCATGGCTGGCTCAATTCGGCCTTGTACCAGGGTTGGCAGTGATCTCACTCAACCACCTGTCTGAGATAGGAAAAGGACCCTAATAAAAATCAGACTATGCTTTTGTTGTTTTGAGACAGGGATCTTGGTACATAGCCTAGGCTGGCCTTAAACGTGCAAGTGTGTGGATTACAGGTGTGCCACCATGCCCAGTCAGGCTACACATTGCAAAAGAAAGGGCCCTTTTTCTGCAAACAAGCCTCAGAAGTGTCCAAGCACTATTTGCACGAGTGTTTCAGAGTTGAGCCCTGCAGGATCTGTGTGCTCTGGAGATAGTTTTGCAAGCAGATTTGTGGGGATTGAGATGTGTATGTTTTAGTTCCATGCGTAGCGTATGCATTAGCCCTTGTCTGACAGTGCTTCTGGTTGGTATTTGGAAACATTTTAGGCGGCTTGATGCAGTGTTTTCCATGTCACTGATAATGGATAGAAATGACTTATTTAAATAATGGTACCACTAGGAATTATTTATAAGATTTTTTAATGCATGTTATTTAGACTTGAGGTAATTTCTAGAGAAGCATATAGAAAAGAGTGATAAAAGCAAAGAGAAAAATAGTCCAGGGTTGGATAACTCAAAGGGTTTAAAAGGAAAGAGCAGAGACTGTATTTATTATGAGGCCCAACCTAGTCCTTTCTGGTGATTTGAATTTCCTACAGGCTTCCTGGTGGCCATTGTGAAAAGGAAAGGCAGTTGGTTATTTTGAGTAATTAATTCCATTGCTAACAACAAGAAAAGCTGTTAATTCCTCCCAGAGAGCTAAAAAGAAACCTACACACAGGGCTTCAGAGTGAGGAAGGCAGGGACCAATGATCATCCGCTATACCCTGTGGCAACTTATTGTCTACTTTCTAAGGATCTCCTTTCTGGCAGCACAGCCACAACCACGGATGACCCCATGCCCCTGAAGAGCCCTGTGCGGCTCTCCAGCAGAACTGTGCTGTGTCCCACCACAGCCATCAGCCACACATGGTTGTTAGATTCTGATTATTAAAACCAAATAAATTGAACACCTGTTTGCTGGCCACACTGGTCATGTTTCAGGTGCTCACTAGCTGTGCCTGTGGTGGCCTTGGTCACATGGTCATGTTTCAGGTGCTCACTGCTGTGCCTGTGATGGTCTTGGTCACAGTGGCCATGTTTCAGGTGCTCACTAGCTGTATCTGTGGTGGCTGTGTTGTTGCATGGCAAGGATAATGTCTCTATCAGAGTGGAAGCAGCTTGAGAACTGTGCCTCCCCTGGAGGGGGACAGCAGGGTCTCTTTTTGATAGTTTAGAAGACAGTGTCTGGAGTTCAGATGACAGAGCTTTTGGGAGAGCCTTCCCCATAGTACTTCTACTGCTTCTAGTGCAGGGTGCCTAACTATCTAGCATTACAGTATGACATTGTCATCTACAAGATGTTGAGCCACAGTCATAACTATTTGGAACACATGTGTCCTGCAGGCTGCAGGTTAGACATGCCTGCCTCCTCTCTGGAGGATGTCCCAGCTTTATGCCTTCCCTTGTCCCTACTTGCATAACACAGGAAGCTGGTGATTGACACCTTTGGCCAACAACAGGTGTCATTTGTTTTCCCTATGTTTATTTTTACATTTGCCTCTGAGTTATGACACAATTCTGCTTTCTCATATATGAGGTACAACTTCTTTAAAAATAAAATTTAAGTAAATTGGAAATGAGTCAGCTTAAAGAATAATACTAAATTCACAATAGAGAATAGAGCAACAGGCTAAGGGTGATGCCAGGTGGGAACATTGGCATAGGAATGACTAGGCTAAGTTAGTAATATAAATAATAATTGCCAGCTGCAGGTATCCTACTCCCACCTGCATGCTATGAGAATTAGCTCTGTCAGTGCTCATAGCAACTCTGTGAGGCAAGACACTTTTATACCTGACTCATGATAAGGAAACAAAGACACAGAGAAACACATTTAATGGCACGGCTTTTTAGCTCACACTGCCACCCCTGACAGACTTTAGATTTAGTCTCATTGTTTTAGCTGCTCTCCTGGTGCTGTGATAAATGCTCTGAAAAAAGCAACCTAAGGGAGAAAGTGTATCTGGACCATCTCTGTCCCACCAGCCAGCTCTCAAATCACCACATGGAGACTTCTTGTTAATTGTGAATGCTCTGTAATAGCTTAGGCTTGTTCCTAACTAGTTCTCATAACTAAAATCAACCCATATCTTTTAATCTACATTCTTTTAAGTGATTTGGTTACCTTTATTCTGTATTCCCCTTCCTGCTTCCTCTCTGTCTGGCTTACAACTCTCTACATCTCCACCCTTCTTCCCAGCATCTTCTCTACCCTGAAAATCCTGCCTAACTATTGGGTGTTCAGATTTTAATTAAACCAATCCAAGCAACAAGTCTGCACAGTGTACAAAAAAATTGTTCTACATTTTTCCCTCTTTGTCTAAATAAAAAGGAATGGTTTTAACTCTAACATAATAAAACTATATACAATAAGAACAATTTTCAGGTAAGAATTACATTTACAATGTCTAGTCCATTTGTATTTGGCATATTTGTAGAAAATACTCCATTATTTATTTTATCTTGGTGAGTCCAAAGCTCTGTACCTAATTTATCTTCTATTATAACTAAGGAAAACTGCAACTATAAATATCTACTCTTCAACTCCATTAAAGATCCCAGAAGGATATAATATTACCTTAGTAAATAGGAAGTGCAGAGCAAGCAGCTTTCAAAACTAAAATAAATGACAGAAACAGCTGACTGACAAGATAGTCACCCAAGGTTCCTCTGCAGTGTTTGGGCATCCATCTTTGGCCTACAGGCCTAGAAAATCTTATAGACTTTTTTTGTGAAATAGAAATTTTTGAAGGATTGTCCTATCATATCTTGGCAAAGGTTGGCAGTCCATATTCTTTGTGTCCTGCCAGTCCAGTTTGGCCAGCATACTGTTAGCAGTCAAGGCAAGGGTAGTTTCTTGCTCAAATGGCTAGCTTTTGCCTTAAAGAAAGCATATTTTGTATTCACGGGTCTCTGATGCCCATCATCTTCTCTAAATTAGATTGGTACTGCCAGGAACAGATGTGTCTCACTGTCACCAAAAGCCTTATGTTATTAAAAACATCTTAAATGATACAACCTGCAGATCCACGAATTGTTTAAAGACCACCTGTCTATCTAAAATGTCTCTGTTTGACCTTGAGAGCACACCTAACATGACTATAAGTTTGATAGTCATAGATGAATAACTATTAACCCGTATTTATTTTCCTAAATAAAATTTAAAGACTAATTGCCTTAAACAGGAAAAGAAATATATAATATAACAAAAATAGCCTTAAATTTGTATCAGTATACAAAAATCCATACCTATGGCAACTCTACCACCTGGAACCATGGCCGGGCAAGAGACACACAGAGACATGGGTCATTCTTGAAGCAAGAATGCCAATTTTATTATGTTCCCAGGCAGCTTGTATAGTGCTCTCCTTGACTAGTGGCCACACTCTAGCTCTGGGGATTTTCCCTTGTAAGCCCACCAGAAACTACTTCCTTGTTATCAGGAACTCATGAGGGTTTTGTGCTCAGAGCAGCTGCAAGCATAGAGAAACAAGTTGTTTACTTCAGTAGGCAAGGGGTCATAGAAAGTTCAGAGTCTGAGGATCTGAAGCTCCCAACATGTACCAATATAAAATATTTGAGACTCATGATTGTTTGAAAGTAGATTCAACAGTCCACACTTTAATCTCATTATTTTTATCCTATATTCCCATTTTTTATTTAGAAAGAGATCCTTGAATCTAATTCCTTTGTTTAGCTTTTGTTCTGACTGTGACCAATAACAACTTGTAACCAACTCCCCTAAATGATAATATCTATAGCCCATCAAATGACCAAAAACCACCTACCACATTTCTTGGGAATGTGGACGTCATGTTCTCCAAATTGCTTCCTGTTGTCTGGGGTACTGGAATCTTTAGGAGACCCTAGACAAATTGGTATAATTGTCAAGTCTTGAGAGAGTTAGCTGAATTATTTGTTGTTCAGTCTCTGTGTAATGGAAAAGTATAAGACTTATCTGTAGTCCTAGCTAGAATAGTCTGTGAGGCTGGACCATCTCAGCCAGCAGCCTTGAAGATGCTCTGAATGCAGAACTCTGAGGAAACTCCTCCAGAAGCACCCTGAGAGGCTGGATCATGTGGCCCACCTGTTTTCATTGGTAGATCTGGTGTCCTTTCTCTGAAAATACATAGACTTTCAAAGGTAACATACATATCTGCATTAACACAAGTATGGGATATATGGTATGCACAAGTCACCTAAGGAAGATTCTGTGTTTGAGCAGGTAAAAGGCATCTGTCAACTTTATAAGTCTGTTTGGGCTGCATAACCAACTGTAATATAAATCTCCATCCATATGAATGGATGGCATGTAATAATAAGTCATGAGGACTCTAGCCAACTAGATCTATCATGTCTCATCTCAGAGCTGTTCCTGTGTCAAGGGATCAGCTTACATGTTACTGTAGTCTGTTTTGGCTTCCTCCCCCATGTGTGTAGCCAATATACTCAGGAGGTTTCCTCCATTGAAACCTGATCTTTACTAATCTGGACAGATTAAAAAACAGTAAAAGGATAACCTCTTCCCTAAAGCAAAACTGGCTTCAATTTCAAAATTAAGGAATTTCTAAAGTATTTAGGCTGGTTTAATGCACCAGTTTCTTTCACAACTGCATGGCTGCTGCTGTTGTTTGCTTATCAGCATTCAAAAAAATTTAAGGTCAGTACAGCACCATACAGGACCTAGACTCCCTGTATATTTTCCATCCTTATGTGGCTTATGTTTTAATTACATTACTCTCTCTTTAAAGACTTTGTAATTTTTAAAATATTTTTTCTATGACTATCTATACCCATTTTTCCCCTTAAGCCTATGCACATTGTTAAACACACTATAACCTGTTTAGAGTTTTTTTCCCCCATCCAAACCTTTTCTGTCTGCATGAGCAAAACCTTAAACCCACCGCGTGGCTTAGTTCATGGTTTACTGGCGGCTCAAGCATATAAGCAGCTGAAAGGAGAGATATGTCTCTGAACTGTGGCTGGCATGAAGGACACTAGACTAGGAAGCCACATCTGAATCCTTTTCTGTGTGTCTAGAACCTTTTTTAAAGCTCTCTCGGGTCTTATGTGGATATATGTGCCTGGGCTTTGAGCACCATTTGTAGTCTGACCTTTTCTGTCCCACCAGCCACCTCCCAAATAGCCACATGGAGACTTTATATTAATTATGAAAGCTTGACCCATAACTTAGGCTTGTTATAACTAGTTCTTATAACTTAAATTAACCCCTATCTTTTGATTTATATTCTTTTAAGTGGCTCGGTTACCTTTATTCTGTTCTCCCTATCCTGTGTCCTCTCCGTCTGACTGGTGACTTTTGTGTCTCTGTCCTTCTTCTTCCCAGCATCCTTTCTGCCCCCCAAATCCTGCCTACCTATTGGTCATTCAGCTTTTTATTAAATCAATCTGAATGACAATCTTCGCAGTGTACAAAAAGATTATTCTACAACTGGAAAGGGTTTCTTTTGGCTCACATTTGCAGAGGGACACAGTCCATCAAGGCAAGAAAGATGTTACACTGGGCAGGGAAGACACAGAGGCAGGGACAAGAGGCGTGTGTCCGCACTCAAGATGCTGGGAAGTGCTGCTGTGTTTTAAAGCTTGAAGACCTGCCCTCAGTGACCTACTTCCTTCATCAAGACTCTGTCTCCTAAATATTTCACAGCCTTCACAAACAGAGCTATCAGTTGGGGACCAAGTGTTCAAATATGTGAGCCAGTAGAATACAATTTGTATTCAGATCACAACGTAGAATCAATTTCTTTAGGCGCTCTAGAAAAATGGTTGGTACAGCTGCTGATTCCAAAGGGAGGGGCCCAGCCTGGCTCAGATTTGCTGCAAAGAGAGCCACCTGAATCTCTGAGATGATGGGAGGCACCTGGACCTCTCCAGCGTGCACTATGCACACAAGCATGGATGCACAAAAGCCAGACAAAAACAGTTTGCTCTCTCACAGTGACCACTCCAGTCACAGCAGGGTGTCAGAGTTGCTCCCTCAGGACATATTGTTGGTATAATATCAGGTCCCCCAAGCCTGCCTGGAGGAATGGCTTGGAGACTGTATTATCCAATTATAAAGGCTGGAAGGCAAATGGCCTGCATTCTGCATTGCACAGATGCTTACTCTTGGCCCCTGTGCTTGTACAAATTCAGAAAAGGATTCTAGCAGGAGCCGTTGTGGGTCCTCTGGAGGGCAATAGAACAAAACCAACACTGGCTTCCATTGTCTTTCCAGTTTACTGCTTTTCATCCTGAGGATTTCTTGCACTGTGGGACCACTGATATCTGGCCACCACCAAGCAGTGACCAGAGACAAACATTTATGAATCAGATGGGAAACAAACCCACACTCATCCACCTCAGTGTGTCTGCCCTCCCACCACGTTTTCTTGCCTCCCCTTCTTTCTTAGTACTCAGTTGTGTTTGCGGTTTGATTTCTCCTCACTGCCACGTGGTGTAATTAAGTTCACCGTTGGTCGATCAATACATTTCTAGCGTATGCATCTGGAAATGTTTAATCTGATTCTCCAGGTGATACCCCAACTTCCAAACAAATTGAATATCTGTGCTAATAATGGTCAACTGAAATGTTTAGAGCACAGTATTGAACCTGAAAACAACCCACAGTTCTGTTTCCCCCCTTGACAAATGCTGCAGCTACTACATATGCTAAATATGTATACATATACATATACAGTACATGAATACATATACAGTACAAGAAATAGCACATCAGCACATGTGCTCCTGGGCCCGATGTCTATGTGAGATTCATTCAGCCTTTGATTCCACTCACCAGAAGCTTGACCCAATTAGGATTCCATTGTACAATGCTGCTTTGTTTCAGGGAGGTCTTTTTCTTCTGGAACAGCCCTTTTACCTAGAGGCCACGGGTATTGTTATGGCCGAGAGGAAAGGTGGTGCCCTAGGAAGACTCCCTCAGTATTTGAGCACCTGCCCTCCCTACTGTCCCAGTCCTGCCAGAGAAATGTATGTAGCCAGAATGTTAAAGGTTTATCCAATTGAGCATGTTTGTGTGGAGGATGCTGGGGGATTTCATGTTTTGCCCCTATCAGTAATAGATCACAGGCACTCAGTAGGCTATATGGGGCCCAGGTGGTCTGGAAGGGGCAATGTTTTTAGACTCCAGGCATTAGGTTTCTTGTCTTCTTTCATCCTCCTTCCTGAGGTGGTGTGCCTCAAGTATCTTTTATCTCTGGCTCCATCTTTACGGAGCTTGTTGCTCTGCAGAGAGAGGATGCTGAGTAAGACAGCTGAGCTGCATGCAGAAATGGGGGCTGCAGTGCAGAAGCATGGGCCCTAGAATGTGACATTTCACGGTTGGGGAAGGACTAACCAGTTCCGAGGCTGGAGCTCTTTCTTCCCACTTGTACCTGCTTCCACCTGTTGCATCTGCTGTGACTGCGGTGGTCTGGAGAGCCTACTGTGGGCTTGCCATATGGTAAGCGTGATTTCTCCAGCTAGTATCAGCTAATTGCTGTAGACCATGAAAAACCTGTGCAGTCTCCCTTTCTAGAACATCCTCTCACACAGCACTGAGTTCTAGGGATTGCAGCACTTAGTCTCCAGCTGCTCTTGGAGCACTCAAGCCTCCTAGGACGTCTCTTTTGGTCTCAGGTGTCAATGTTATTTTTTGTTCCTGGTTTTGTCTTTACAAACAGGAGGGCGTTTTCCTCTTTATTTGTATAATTTAATTGTCCCTAAGCTGATAACAAAGGACCTGCTATGTGCCATGCCTGTGCAAAACCAGTGGTGAGTCACACTGGCCACTGAGCTTTGCTTCAGTGAGTGGGAGGCAGGAGCTGTGGGTGAATCAGCTGTATTCTGCAGGAGCAGGGAGGGTGGCAACAACAGCAACACACCCCAGTTGCACCTTAGTGTGTGTGCCTTGCCACAGGTGATGACAACATGTAAATGCTGAGCACATGTGATTTGAGTGGACATGACCCTTTAGGGTCCTCACTTAACCAAATGACTTTGGTCATGTTCCGATAATGAAAAATCTTGATTGGCATTTAGTTTGTCAAACCTTTCATATGGCCTTCCCAGAGGCCTGCAGGGAACAAAGCCCCCTTATTTCTGAGGGACCTAGTGTCTAGAGGGTGGGTGGACACACAGGACCTGTGTTTGGGTAGCTGCAGAGCAAGGGCAGTACCTGTAGGAGGTTCCCAGGAGCCCAGGAGTCTTTATAGGAGGTGAGACCTGATGTTGTGTTACCTTGAGGCTCACTCTCATTTCATGCATTTGACACATGAACTGGACGCTACTGTCCACAGGTCTTTGTGTCAGATGAAGTGATGGTGAATCATGGGTTGAGGGACTTCCTCTGAGTCAGTATCAACATCTGACCTTGTAGGTCTCAGTGTTTTTCCCTTGGAATTCCCTACCCACCCACCTAACCGCACAGGCAAATGCCATGGATTTGTTTTGGTGAAGCAGTCTCAGTAACAGAAGTCCTCTGAAGGAGTGGTTCTCAACCTTCCCAATGCTGCAGCATTTAATATAGTTCCTCATGCTATGCTGACCCCCAGCCATAAAATTATTTTCACTGCTACTTCATAACTGTAATTTTGCTACTGGTATAAATCATAATGTAAGTGTCCGTGTTTTTTGATGGTCTTATGTGACCCCTGTGAAGGGTTGTTTGACCCCAAAAGGGGTCTCGACCCATAGATTGAGAACCACTACTCTAAAGGTTCTATTCCCCCATTGCTCACTGCCCTTGCTAACATAGAAGCTGGTACTGTTGACAAGGTAATGTTCTCACAGTTGCAGAGTGTACTGCAAGACTGGAATGTGGACTTGCTGAGTCCCAGGGCCATGAGAAATCAGTAAGGGTGGACTTCCTTGGTTACCAAGTGGTAGAGTTTTCAACGTATCCTCGGCTAGAAGGATGTAGTCAGTGCCCCATTTCATGTTTAGAAGGCTTAAGGACATGCCCTGTAAACAGCGGCAGAGAAGTGGGCACACCTTATGGGTAGGTATCAGGCTTAACTCCCTTTTGCTATTTGCTTTTTCTTGGGGAAATCAATCAAATGCAATAGATTACATAAAATCAGATCCCCAGTAACAGGGAGCAGAAGGTAGAAGCATCAGGCTACCAGAGTCCTCTGCTGTCTCTGATTGCCTCTGCACACACACAATCTTTGTTTCCTCTATAGAGTTGTGGGCACAGATGTCAGGCCACATGGTCATGGAGTTGACACAGTAGTTGGTCATGGGGATTCCCTGCCTGCCCTGTTCTTCCTTCTGTGCTCATGGCTGAGTGGTTCCAGTTCTGCGATCATTTGCTATGTATATGGTTTGGGTTGGCAAGCTGGGCCTGGGATTGGGCAAGGTACAACTGTGCAATTATTGAATAACAGATATCAGAGGAATGTCTTCAGGAGAATAAAAGGTATAACCAGCCACTGTTGGGGATATAGTGCTGGGAATGAGGAGCAGGAACGTGAATGAATAGGGGGTGGAGAAGAGAGCTATAGACATCAACTTTTCTCACTGCTGTGACCAAACACTTGGCAGAGTAAACTTTAGGGTAGAGGGTTCATCTGGATTCCTGGTTTAGATGATATATTCATTATAGGAGGGAAGGCATGTGCCTCAGTAAGAGTTTCTATTGCTATGAAGAGACACCATGACCACGGCAACTCTTATAAAGGAAAAAAACATTTAATTGTGGTGACTTGCTTTCAGTTCAGAGGTTCAGTCCATTATTGCCATGGCGGGACATGGTGGTATGCAGGCAGATGTGGTGCTGGAGTAGCTGAGAGTACCACATTTTGCAGGCAACAGGAAGTTGTCTGAGATACTGGGGGTAGCTTGAGTATAGGAGTATTGAAAGCCCACCTGCACATTGACACACTTTCTTCAACAAGGCTACACTGACTCTAACAAGGCCACACCTCCTAATAATGCTACACCCTTCGGAGGCCATTTTCTTTCAAACTACCACATTTCATTCCCTGTCCCCCAAAGGCTTATAGCCATATCATAATAAAAATGCATTTGGCCCAACTTCAAAAGTCCCCATAGTCTATAGCAGTGTAAAACTTACTTAGAAGTCTGAAGTTCAAAGATTCATACAGTCTCTTTGTAATCACATGTAAAATCAAAATAAAAAAATAGATCACATACTTCTAACATATAATGACACAGGGAAAGAGAGTATAGTGAGGAAATACTGGACCAAAGCAGTTTTCTGTTTTCCTCCACTGCCTAAGCTTGACTGTCCTGAAACTTGCTCTGTACACTAGGCTGGCCTCAAATGCAGAATTCCAACAGCCTCTGCCTTCTGAGTGCTGGGATTAAAGGCATGCATCACCATAGTGGGCTCTAAGCTTTTCTTTAATTACTTTTCACAAGTTGGATACTTAGCTGGGTGGGATCTTGCCCTGAGGTCACCACTCCCTTTATTCCATTTCTTAATCCATTTATCTCCTTGACCACATGATTTAGCTCTATTCTATTTTTTCTGATGCTCCTTTTCTCTGTCTGTACATTTTGTATTTTTATTTTCTCAGCTTATTTCTTTTAATTATAAATCTTTATCAGAGTTAACACTAATAGCCACATAACAGAGTCTATACTAGGCTGTTTTGAGATTTCCTCTGCCAACGGAATTAATCCAAATGCTTCACTTTAGCCTCAGGCAGACTTTTTGGACAAGGGCAAAAAAATAGCCACTTTCTTCACCAAAACATCACAAAACTGGTATCTAGACCACATATTAATATTTTTCTTCTCTGAAACCTCCTGGGTCCGACAGTTTAAATCATTATCAGCACCATTGTCTTCCACGCCCATTAGTATGGCCCATTATGCAGTGCTTAAAGCATTCCACTGCCTTCATAACCTGTAGACAGAAGTTTCTGTCCCCCTTTGTCGGACAGCTGTTCAGTCCCAAGGAAACACACAGAGGCTTATATTTATTATAAACTGTGTGGGCTATTAGCTCAGGATTATTATTAACTAGCTCTTACAACTTAACCCATAATTCTTGTCTATGTTTAACCACATGGCTTGATACCTTTTCTCAGTAAGGCATTCTCATCTTGATTTCTCTGCACCTGACTCGTGACAAACTCTCAGCCTGTCTTCTTCCCAGAATTCTCTTAATCTGGTTGCACTACCTATATTTCCTGCCTGGATACTGGTCATTGTTTTATTAAACCACTATGAGTGACAATTAAACCACTTTACAGTGTACAATAGCATTATCCCACAGCAATAGCCCAAACTTGCAAAGTCCAAATTCCTTCAGATAAAAGCATGTTCGGGCCTATCACAGCAATACCCCAGGCCCTGGTACAAACTTCTGTCTTAGTTAGGGTTTCTATTGCTTTGAAGAGACACCATGACTACAGAAACTCTTATAAAGGAGTTATAATGTGTGCAGGCAGACATGGTGCTAGAGAAGTAGCTGAGAGTCCTACATCTTGCAGGCAACAGGAAGTGGTCTGAGACACTGGAAGTAGCTTGAACATTGGATAACTGAAAGCCCACTCCCACAGTGACACACTTCCTCCAACACAGCCACACACCTAACCCAGCAAGGTCATACCTCCTTATAGTGCTACTTCCTTTGGGGGCCATTTTCTTTCAAACTACCACAGCATGGCAGCTGAGGCATCTGGAACCTCTCAGTGTATGGTGGAGGGAGCTGGCAGTAGCTCATCACACAGCTGTGGCAGACAGGAAGCCTAGGGCTAGGTCTAGAAAGTGGTCCAGGTTGTAACTCTCAGAGCCTCAACCCTAGTGACTTACCCTCTCCTGCTATGCCTTCTGTCTCAAAAGGTTCCATACCCTCCCCCAACAGAACCACCAAGTATTCAAATACCTCCTGTGGTACATATGTTATGCCCTGCCCCCAAACTAACAAGATTCCAGCTGCAGGGTTGCTGGCAGTTCTGCTGTATCCAAGGTTCCCTAAATGTCTAAGCACAGCTCAGGGTGTGAGCTGGGGTGTGTCAATTACAGCTGAAACAAAGCCTCATTAAGGCGACCTCCCTGAAGCTAACATAGTCACCATGGGATGTAGCCTATATACATGTCCAGCACACTTTAGTTTCAGACCCAGATGCACAGTATGACATATGCTGGAATGGGCCCCTGTAATCACAGGAGGAGTGTGTCCTGGCCCTTCTCTCCCACTTCCTGCTCATACACAGCACGACAGTTGTTACAGCCTCTCCAAGAGGAGTTAATATAGTCACAGTGGCCTCCTGTCAGGAAGGGTGGCATTTGGTCTAGGGTGCTGTATAGTGTGAGGCCCACACCTATGGTTGGCAGACCTTCCCTCTTGTGTGCTCACCTCAGCACATGCTGCTACTTAAGTCCAGCATCAGGAGTCCTGGTCCCATGAGCCGCTCCTTTCCAGGGATACAGGCTCATTGCAGTTATTCCTGGTTCCCCCACTCTCTGCTGCTCCCTCCCACCCTTAGTCCTTGACACAGAGAACTCCTAACTCTTGCAGTACCCCCGGGCAGAGAAGCCTAACCGGTCATTTGGTAGAGTGCCTTCTTGGTGTGTTTCCCTCTCCTGGTATGACTTCAGGCTTTCTCAGCAGAGCTCTTTCATGGGGAGGACTTAGGGAAAGCTTGCAGGCCCTTATTTCTCCTTGCAGCCTGGACTGCATATGAACGTTGCAGCACACATTGTGTCTCCTTGCGAGTGTTGCTTTAAATTACTGGATTGCCCTGTGGTGGGGTTATTTACTTGTGATTACCTAGTTGCTCCTGTTAGTACTCACTGCGATTTGTCCTTGTGCAGATTTTAATCTGTGTTTGTTTGGTTGGTGGGGCCCTCATTCTGAGATGGAAGTCCCTTCCAGAGTCATTGTGGACCAGGGCTGTAAACACACAGAGGCTCCTCAGGCTGACCCAGACAGGAGAGTAGAGTAGGAAGGGGGATTGTTCCATTTGGTTGTGGTCTTGAACAATCAGGGTGTGACACCTGCATAGCCTCTGTCCTTCATGTTTTTAGGGCTTCGTGCTGTGCTTGCTACCATTGCCATTCCTAAGATTTGGGGCCTCCTGTGCAATCAGCTCAGAAGTCTGCCCTGCTCAGGGACAGTACTTTTAAAAACCTGCCTAACCTGTCTGTTGTCTCCCTCACTAGACTGGAGTTTGTGCTGGGGACAGGGGGAGTGAGAGGCCAGGGACAGATGCTGCTCACAGGTCTGTGGCTGCAGGACAGCACTCCTATCCGAGCAGCAGCATCAGAGGACCTGGACCTGCAGCCTGGGAGCTGCAGCTTATGCAAGCAATGTGTGTTCTTTAAGTTCATTGTCCTGTGTTTGGCCCCTTGGAGAGGCTTCCTTAGTGTGGTGGCTTGAAAGAAAGTGGCCCCCAAAGGGAGTGGTACTATTAGGAGGTGTGACTTTGTTACAGTGGGTGTGGCCTTGCTGGAGGAAGTGTGTCACTGTGGAGGCAGGCTTTGAGGTCTCATATATGCACAAGCCACACCCAGTGTCTCAGTTCACTTCCTGTTGTTTTTGGATCAAGATGTAGGATTCTCAGCTCCAGTACCACGTTGGCCTGCACACCACCATGTCCCACCATGATGATAATGGACTGAACCTCTGAAACTATCAGCCACCCCCTTACTTAAATGTTTTCCTTTATAAGAGTTGTCATGGTCATGGTGCCTCCTCACAGCAATAGAAACCCTAAGCAAGACACTTGGGGAGCTGGAATTTGGGATTAGGATTGGTGATGGGAAGAGGAATCAATGATACTCAGAGTTTGCCCAGTGGGGAAGGTCCGGTGGCAGGGTAATTTCTAAGGATTCAGTGTCATCAAGACTTCTGCCGTCTGTGGAGCTGCTGAGGACTGTCAGTTGGCCCACTGCACAGCCATGCTCTAGTAGATCTTGATGGGCAGCTGCAGGCCAATGTCCCTCACAGCAGATACCCCAGGAGAAAAGGCCTCTGTGCCCTGGCTGACACTGACTCAGTGTGGGTGTGGTATGTGCCGGACACGTGTCCTCTGTAGCCACAGTTCCATGGGAGAAGAGGGAGTTCTTTCTGGGCTCTCAGTAGCTGGCAGAGTCGAGAGCAGAGAGTGAAGACTTGCTCCCACGCCAGAGCGGTAGGTGCAATAGGACGGCACCCACAGCCTCTCAGCCTGCGCTGAGGTGGCCCAGCTACTGTCGGCACAGCCCTAAGTTTAGGTTTCCTGTCTGACTTCTGTATGACTCCAGACTGAGGAACTGAGTCTGTAGTCGTATGTGGGCTGGGGCCTGCAGCCTCCCAGGATATTGCTCATGTAGATGGCCAGTTTTCAGGTTCAGCTATGTGGCAGCTGTTTTCCACTGACTCCAGTGTCCAGCAAGGCTAGCTGGTTGCACATTTGCTAGATTGGTAGATGGATGAGGTGTTATAACAAGACCTAGGTCTCTACTGAAGTCAGACCCTGGATTATGCTTCTCCCATTCTTGTTTGCCTGATGAACCGCCCCCGTCAGAGTTCTCCCTTTAGGCTTTATCAAGTTCTTCAACTCCCAGATTCCCATCTGTTCTTGCTGGTACCCACTGTTTTCACTAATGCTTTAGACTTTGTTGAGTGCTTGTCACAGGACCTGCCCTGACTGGAATGGCTTTCTTGTCCTGAGTATTTTCCTATATAGTGTTACCAAAGTTTAGTTTCCATGGAGCCCAACAACAGGGAGGCCCACAGGGAGCTGACATGACCAGACTTCCCCAAGATCATCTTTGCATATTCAGCACCTTAGATAAGTGGGCATGAGAATTCATGCTAAGCAGGAGCTTTTAGGCATGTCGAAGATAGTTAGGGAAACTCCTTCTGTTCCTTAGGCGTGTATTGGATCCTGGGGACACACATTGAGCATCCTAAATGTGGACTCACAGTGTTGTCCCCTTTAATGCTAGGTCATCTAAGGGTTGTTGGGAGCATCTAACAAAGTACCTGAGGGCCTTCTGCATGGATGGAGATAACCCAGCGAGTAGAGCTGCTCCATACTGAGATGAAGCTGTTGTTTGGGTCACTCTCCACCCACAGGGTTGTCTATGTAAACATACCATAAAAGTCTTAGAAATATCTTTTCCTGGGGCTGGGGAGATGCTCAGTTGGTAATGAGAATGTTGGTGATGGGGGTGTTGAAGATCTGAGTTCCATCCTCAGAACCCATATAAAGTAGTGTGTGCTGTAGTTCCAGCACTGGGGAGGTGGAGACAGATACAGCCCTGGGGCTTGCTGGACAACCAGCCTAGCCAGCTTGAGGAGTTATAGGCCTGTGGGAGAATCTGCGTGGGAAGGGAGATGGAACAACAGCTGAGGTATTGGTTGTCCTCTGTCCTACACATGTACACACCACACACACACACACACACACACACACACACACACACACA
>LOJH01004224.1:0-36849 GCA_001685095.1 Ellobius talpinus | reverse complement strand
ATGGAACTGGGTTTTGATTCTACTGCATGTACTGGCTAAGTGGGAGCCTAGTCTTTTTGGATGCTCACCTTCCTAGACCTTGATGGAGAGGGGAGGACCTCTGACTTCCCACAGGGCAGTGAACCCTGACTGCTCTTTGGACTGGAAAGGGAGGGGGAGGGGGGAGAAGGAGGGGAGAGGAAGGGGGAGGAAAATGGGAGGAGGGGAGGAGGAGGAAATTTTTTAATAATAATAAAGATTTTGAAAAAAATGACTGAAAAGTTGATATGCATTGTCAACAGTAACTTATAAATTGCTTATTATTTTCAATTTATGTGTGTGAGATTCTGTGTGTATACCATGTGTTCAGGTGACCACAGAGGCCAGAAGAGGGTATCAGGTACCATGAAGCTGGAAGTATGGGTGATTGTGAACCTACCTCTCCTTTCCCATGACCCATAGTGTGAGTGCTGGGAACCAAACTTGGATCCTCTGGAAGAGCTGAAAATGTCCATAAATAGTTGAGCCATCTCTTAGGTCCCAACAATACCTTTTTTTAAATGATATATTATTGACTAATCCAAGCATGATTCTATCTTGATTATTTTAAAACAATGAGTGTTCTGCTACTAAATGCAAGAAAATGTTATTTTTAAATGTATGGGAATTCTGTTACCTAAACATCCCTCAACTTTGACCTTTTGGACTGCAGACCTCAAATGGACATGAGTTGGACATGACTTGGACATAACAACCTCTGCTTTTCTTTCCTCATCTCTCCACCTACGTCTATTTCCATCTCAAATCTCATATGGGTAAATCTTCACTGCTTTATATTCTTTGCCTAGTACTCATGAATATTAGTCATTCAATAAGTATTACTGAGCAGTTTTCAAATAATAAAATTTCCCTGAGAATCATTCTTCTTTTTATGCACTAACTATTCTAACTCAACAAAATTTGTGTTTTCCATTTTATTTATAAATCTTCATCATACTTTTGAAATGCTGTATATCATTTTTTACAAGAAGTTATTAGATAATAATTTAATTTGTTAAAATCAGGAAATGTGTCCATCTCTATATATGTTATCTCCAAGGTCTTTAAGACAACAGAAGCTCAATAAATAATGGTTGATTGGTTGAAAGTTCAGTGAAATAACTGACAATGTGCTTCTTTCAAAACATTAGATTAGTTGCTTTACTGAGTAATGAACTCCTTAAAGTCTTATCACCCAAATAAACCCTTCTAATTTTTTGAGGAGCAGTGTTTCAAATCGATATCCATATATGAAATTAGGAAAGTTATAAGATGTCAACTCCTAACCTTTTATTTATATTTAAGCCTGTCTTCCTGCTTGCTTTATACTCTGTAAATCTTTATTCCAAAGGGGAAAGACTAGTGGAAGAATATTAGAGGCACATCTGGGGAAAGATTAGAAGGACACAATTTTGAGTCTTTCTAGTTGAAAAAGATTAGGGGAGAGCATTCACAAAAATGAAACAAGTCAGCACTCTGCGATGCTGCAAAGCCACATGGACTAAATCGTCTTTCTGCCTGTATGAGCACTGCCCTCTGTCCCCAGCCTGGTGCTGGGTAACTCAGAGATATAATTTTATGACGGAATCACAAACAAAATGGTCAATGGTTCAGCACAAACCAAACACGAGCAGACACATTTCTGAACCCAACCGTCACGCTGCTTACACAATCTGATGATCCATTGAACAAATATATGTTGAAAGATTAAGCAGGAGTTGACTGCCATTCAGGATGATAAATGTAGAGCAGACTCATTTTCCGCCTGACTTAATGCTTAAGGATTTGTATTAGAGGAAGGTTGGGAAGGGGGATGTCTGGGAAGAGGGAGGGAAATTCCAGTCATCCAGATCTTTACAAAGAGATTATCTTTCCAAAGACCTCACACAGAGACCTTTACCAGCCATCATTCATGCTCTGGACTTGAGCCTTTTCCTGTACTCTTTTGTTGTAGAAAGTAAAAAGACATTGTAGGAAATAAAAGAGGGCTACTGGAGAAGTTGCCTCGCTATTCTGGCCTTGTTGATGGAACAATGGGAGAGAGAATGTTCAGTTTGCGATTTCAACGGGGAAAAAAATAGTACCAAAAAGGTACATTGTTATCTGGCTCTCAGCAAAGGTCTGTGAGACACTAAGCTTTAAAAAGAAGTAAAAGCCTAAGACTGGAACAAAGTGATCTTTCTGGTTCCCACTGGCTAGACCAGTGCTGTCACCAGGCAGAGAGGAAGGCCAACTTTGGTTCAGCTCTTCACTGCTGTTGATCCTAGTATAAGTGTGTTAGTTCCACTAGAGAGTTTTGTTTCAAAATAAAATAGAGAACAGTGGGAAGGAAGAGGGAAAGAAAGGAGAAGCAAAAGGAGAGGGATGGGGGAAGGGGAGACAGGGAGGAGCAAGAATAGACAGGGAAAGAAAGAGGGAAATAGAACAAAAGACATTTGTGTGAAGTAATTGCAAGTTCCTTGATATTCTGCCTGTTACACGGTTGGCAATACAATGAGCAATCACACAGCTTCCTGGTTTAGCAAGCTGTGAACAATTTCCAGAGACATACAACACTCCAAAGGGGGGAGAAAAAGAATCCCTGAATTCTGAAAAAAAAAGAAAGAAAGGAAAGAAGGAAGGAAGGAAGGAAAGAAAAGAAAAGAAAAGAAAAGAAAAGAAAGTGGACCTTGAACTAACAGAGTGCATGCATGAGCCAATGTGTTCACAGGGAAGCAATTCACATTTCTTCAGAGTTCACTGAGGAATGGAGATCACGGCTGTGCACAGATGATGTGAGTCTTGCCTATAAAAAGTACATGAGCCAAGATAGACCATGAACACATGTGCCAAATGTGTCTACACCTCCACAAAAGATGTGTTTCCTTTTGTATTGAAGATTAAGTGGAATCTCTCAAATTGGGAAACACTTTGGGGAGGGTCTACACTGAAGCAGTGCTGTGAGGATGTGAAGGGGGGACTGGGAAGTTTCATATAATCAGGAGAAATGCGAAAGTCAAAGAAAACCAGGGTCAGGGATAGGCTCTAAACATCTTTATTTGCCAAGCAAAGCAATGTATTTAGAAATGAATTTTTTGCTTTTTCTGTAGGTTTCTCTGTAGCTTTGGAGCCTGTCCTGGAACTAGATAGCTCTGGTAGACCAGACTGGCCTCAAACTCACAGAGATCCGCCATTGGCTGTGGTTTTAATTGAGGCCATGTAGCAGTGAAGTGAGTTCAGACCACTCCTTCAATGTAATATATCCATCTTCCCCTTGAGGCTGTTGTCAGTGCCCTTATCTTTCACAACCACTTGACTTCCAGGTAGAACCAGCTATCTAATAGTTATGGCTCCATTAGCAAGTTTTAATATTTGGAAGTCTATCATATTCCCTTTGTTTATCTTAATCAAATATTGTTGACTTTGAACTAAATGATCTTTGGCTTCTGGTTTTTCCTCTTCTTGGATGACTATTACTTAGCAAGTCAGAATGTGAACTCTCTCTCAGAATAGAAAAGATAAAACAGTTTTCAGTCTAAAGAATAACTGACCTTCTGGATTAGGTACTACAGGCTATGAAGATGAGCTTTCTGTTTGGTTCGGTGAAAGGCTTTTGTTTTTCTTGCCACCCATTTGTATTATGTTTAGCAGCACAAGATCAAGTATTACTTCTCTGAGAATGGACTAGGTCATTGTTCAAGAAAACTCTAATGATTGGCAAATCTATGTCCATCTTGCATACAATGGTGAACAAAAAGATTTTCAGGTAGAGTCATAAGCTTTTCTCTCGCTCTCCCTCGAATATCCAGGAAACAGGAGAGAATGCTGCCTACTGACCTGGGGTCCTGACGAGTGCTGTCCTAAAACACCTCATAGGTCAGTGTGGAGTATCCAAAGGGCTGCTGACAAAGCATAATCTGAGACTCCCTTCATCCACCCTGAGCAGAGACTTGATTTGTGACTGTCCCAGGAAAGGGAAGAGGGTGCATGCTGGCAAAGCCTTCTTTAGCACCAGGTAACGCTGGCCTGGATGGTCCTCAATAAAGCACACTAAATGACAAAGTTGTCATGAAGGAGTTAAACAGTTAGTGACTCTGTGACAAATTTTGACGAAGAGTAAGACATGAGCTTTATTTTCATTCTCTGAAGCTGGTGAAATTCTTCCAGACTAGAACCAACGGGAGCCAAAGCTCAGTGCTATGAAAAGTGTTTTGTTCTTTCTTAGTGAAGCTCCAGGTGTGTAAGACATTTTCAGAAGAAGTTGGAAACTATTTTTCCAAAATTAAAAGTGCAGTTAGGAAATCTGTCCAAATACAATGGTCTGCTGGATTTGAAATATTGCTCTGGAGAGGAAGCCCTGGCACCAGAGAACACCTGAACTGGCAGACGATGAGAAGGAGAGTGCAGACTGTGTTTATTATGTCTTGGGATGACTCCACGGGCCACTGCTGATTTCTGTATATAATTTACTGACCCTTCACACTCCACAGCAGTTTATGCAGCTGTGATTTACAACGAAGAGCACAGGAGTGAGTCATCAAGGTGCCATCCAGGCCCTGCTCCAACCACTGGAATACAAAGAGCATTGGGTAGCCAGAATGCCACTCTTGATCTGTTATCTCCTCTGTTTTTGTGCCAATAACAAGTAGCATGTATAGGAATACAGGGTAAAGTGTCATCTTAATTGACTGCATTTTAACAAAGATAACAAAATATTCTACTTTATGTTTCTAGTAATTGGGAAATGAGCCTGTAGAGACAATTATCTCTTTGCCATCATTTCCCTTATCCCAATTAGAATGCATTCAAATACTGACATACAATACAATACAATACGTGTTCCACCAGCCTATGCTGATTCTGTACAAAGTGTTTGAGGTTACCAAGCTGTATATGTAAAGAGATCATAAGCAGTTTTTCTATCCTTTGAGATTGGCTTCCTCACTCTGTGGTAATGAAGATTTGCATTTGAATTTGGAGCTTCATCATCAGTTTATTCCTTTGTCTAACAAAAGAAGTTATGCCTTGCATGGTAACACATCTGTGATTCCATCACATGGAGACCAAGGCAGGAAGAGCAGTTTTCAGAGGCCTGGGCTGCACAGTGGGACAGAACTGAAAAGAGGGAGGAGAGGAAGATGAGGAGGAACAGTAGAGAAAAAGGAGGATAAAGAGAAGCATAAAGATCCCCATTCTTCCTGGATGTAAAAGCTGAATGGTACTGCACAAGAAAAATACTCAGAACTTTTTTTTTCTGGGGTTAAAAGCAATCTCATATAAAATGTAAGCAATCATTGTATAGTCTTTGTTTCTCAGACAAAAGCTCAATTCCAGGCACTGACTACTCCAGTTACTGCTTCTAAACAGCAGGATTTTTCTCATGTAGTGGCTCTTGGAGAGGAACTTCATGTACAGACTACTTCTGATGGCAATCTCTTTCAGAAACCTCCTACGTCTGCCCTCTTCTCTGTTTTTTCTCAGCACCTTGTACCCCCCGCCTCATTATGGCATTCAGTGTATAAACCTCCATGCTACTAGCTATTTGAGATCAGAATTTACTAGTGCATGGAGATCAGGAGCCCAACATACAGTAGACACCAGGTAAATGTGTTCTATATGAACAGTTAGGATAAACTCTGAAAGTCATGTGAGAATCCATGGTGGTAAGACAAGGTCTGTGTTCTTCCCAAAGTGGATTTTTTTAAGATGGTCTCATGTAGCCAGTCTGGCCTTGAACTCAGTATACAGCCATTGATGATCCTCCTGCTTCGACACACGGTGTGTGAGGATTATAGATGTGGCAGCAGCATACCACCATCATCAGTTTATATCCCGCTGGGGACTAAACCCAGGGCTTTGTTTATGCAGGCCAGGCAAGCATTCTCCCAACTCAGCGATATCCCTGGCTCTCCAATAAACTTTCTATTTACTCTTCTTTCTCTTCTAATTAGTAGGTACTGTAACAAGGTCCTGTGTGATATGTTTGTAGGACATTGATGCTAGTAACTGAACTATACCGGGGCCTTGTGGTTCTGAATCATGAAGATTCCATGAACAAGGGCTGGGTCTAACCCACTGCAGGTCCTCTATCACTGCATTATAGCAGGCATTTAATAATGTATCTTTAAAAATCAAAGCCTTTTTTGTACAAAAAGCTGTGACACAGTATGCCCTAGGCAGTGAACTAAATATATCCCCTTAAAAGCCACACAGTGAAATCTTAACCTTTAATGTGACTCACACATAGGGAGACTATTAAGCCATGAAAGTGGGCCTTGTGAATGGGATTAGTCTGTTTATAAAAGTGACTGGGGAGAGCATTCTCACTTTTTTATCATGTAAGGAAATAATGAGAAGGTGCTAGCCTACTCTCATACATACAACATACGACTTTCCCAAACCTGGCCTTGCTGCCAAACCCAACCTTGATGGACCTCTGACTTCTGACTAAAGTATAAAGAATATATTTACTTTCTGTCATTATGTTTGTGTACGATGTATGTTTTTATAATCAGGGGTGGGTATATGAGCACATATGCATGAGTGCTTGTTGAAGCCAGATTCTTCTTCTACCACTTAAATTTTTGAGATGGGGTTTCTTAATGAACCCAGAGTTTGCTATTTCAGCTAGTACAGTTGGTCACCAGCAAAGCACAGCAATTCAACTATATGCACATATAGTATACTTGGTTCCAGGGTGGAACTTGGTGGGCTTTGTGATGCCCAGATCTTTACATGGGTGGTAGGTATCTGAACTTAGATCCTTGTCTTTGTTCATCCAGTATTGTACCTTCTGAACCCATCTTCCCAGCCCCGGAATTTATTGGCTAAAACTCCTTATAATAAAATTACTGTAAAATGAGTATATTGGACTTTTTCATTGTTGTGATGGAACACTAGATAAGAACATACTGGAAGGATTTATTCTGGCTTATGGTTCAGCATAGCAGCAGGGCTTGGCAACAGGATTGTCTCACGGTGTAGTAGCAACAAGAAAATGAGACACTCAGGAAGCATTGTCAGATAGAGCCAGATCTAGCCATAACCCATAACTCCCGGCCAGGGACCCACTTCTTCCCACTAAGTCCCATCCTTTAAAGGCTCTGCCATCTCCTCACATGGTCCCACTGGCATAGTCAAAGGTATTAATCTGTAGGAGATATTTTCATGCAAACCACAACAGAGAGAATTCACAATGTATTGTTCACTGAATTGGTAGACCATGGGTCTTTGATTGTTTGTTTGTTTGTTTGTTTTACTTCAGCCTTAAAACTCCCTGGTGTCTTGGGCTATAAATTTCTAGATTTTAGAAAAAAAAAGACAGAGCAAAGAAAGAGGAAGAAGAGGAAGAGAGAAGGAAGACTTATACAGAAGGGGGAAGGAATAGATGTGAAAGAATAGAATTAGGAATAGTGTTATCCACCTGAAATCCAAACACTCAGTAGGCTGAGGCAGGAGAATTATAAGATCTGGTCCCACCAGGGGTACACAGTCAGACTTTGACTTAACCCCTACTGAAAGGGGGAATTAATAAAGAAAGGCATGCATGAGGAAGTGAGAAAACAAAGGGAAGTGGGAAACCTGTAGCTCTGGCCAACAGAACATGAAGAAGGGAAGGATTGGAGAGAAGGGAGGCTAACAAATGCAAAGTAATCAAGTAAGCACTCTTCTGAAGACTGAGGAAATGGCCAAAGAACCTAAAGTTTTACTTCCAGCAACAAGGTAGAGAGATCCCTCTGGACATAGATAGAATGCCAAATAAATATTTTAAATGTCATTTGAATTCATGACTTGGTTGGCATGGATAAACTAGAGGGCAGAAATGAAAAGTATGAATGTAAAAAACTAACAAGCAGCAATGAAGGCAGCTAAGGGCAGCAAGAAGCTGGGCCATACCAGAAATATGAGGCTGTAGGAGAAAAAGTCAGATTAGACAGCCTTGGCATAAAGCTGGCTCCCCAGTACAGTCATACTTAGCATGTGGCAGGGTGAGTGGGGGGAGAGGATATTTGCACACATGACAGGGACCTACCTGGCATTTAGAGTCCTGTTGGCTCTAGCACTGGATTTGGGTAAAGTAGAAAACAATAATTGAATCTTCTTGAGAAGAGTCTAAACACAAGCCTTATTCTGTGCTATACTGTCAGAATTCCCACCATCTGTATAGCTCCCAAAAATGCATAGAAGACCAGAAAAAAAGGGTTATCTTAAGTGGTCCAGTCATTAGACTCATATGGTATGACTACAGGACAGAAAGGAGAAGGGTGAATCTTCTCATCTCCCTGAATGCCTACGTGGGCAGGACTGTTAGTGTATGACCAGGCCCAGCCGTGAGGAATATCAAGAAGTGTTTGTTTATTCCTCATGACAAGATTCTATTCATGGCAATATTTTAAATAATAAACATTGAGGTTAGGAGTAGGAATGAGCCCTATATTTTTCATGTGATAGTGAAACATATGATAGTTCCTAAAAAGAGAAATAAGGTAACACTTGTTCCCTGGATATTTGTCTAGTCATCAGTGGATGAGATTTTGGAGACTTAGTGTGGGGGAAGGGGAGAAAATCTTTGTTTTGCTTCCTCTCAATCTTTTATTCAAGAGGTATTAAAAATCATTGAAAATTAGGGACTGATTTCTAATATAACAAGGAAAATAAGTGGTTTGGCTAAGTAAGTAAATGTACTGCTGCCAAGCCTGAAAACATGGTTTCAGTCCCCAAGACCATGTGGTACACAGAGAGAACTGACTCCTACAAGCTATCCTGTGAACTCCACATAGATAAAATATAAATAAACAAATAAATATTTATATTTGTTTATTTATAAAAAAGAAACAAAAAAATTCTAGAAGCCAAGAAATCCTATGAACTGCAATTAAACCAAAGGCTTTTCCACCACTAAGGCAAACTGGAAGCAGACAAGGTGACCAGGAGGATCACGGCCTTGAGGGTTTCTTTCTGTCCTCTCATTCACTCTTCCACTCACAGCCCAGATGTCCTGAAAATGCTGCAGTGGCAAAGCCATTCTGCAGAGTTAGGAAAGCAGAGAAGGATCCAAGTAAGTGTTTGCTTTTTTTCTATTAAAATGTTGTTTATTTTTTGTAGGATTCTGAATAATACATAGAGAAATGCACTCTTTAATTTTTTTACATAAATTAACCCATTTATTTAGTTGGCTGTGCATTATTGAGTACGCTTGGGTCTCAAATGGTAGCAGTGGAAGAGTGAATGAGAGGACAGAAAGAAATCCTCAAGGCCATGCCCTTCTACTGGTCTTTCAGTTCCTTCAGTCTTCTGATGGCCGACTTCACTGTGATGGCAGAAGTCATGTTGTAGGTCCAGCCACTGTTTTCATGCAGGAACCACAGTGCCATTTGCCGAAGGCTTGTCTCTTCATCTTGGTCTTGCCATAGAAGGAGCACATGTACTTGGCATGCTGGCTGATTTCAATTTTCTTTACCATTTTCCGGAGGGAGGCACCATAATGGGTCCCATATTTCCCGACGATCCCGACATTCTTGGTGCATTTAGCCATGTCGCCAGAACCTAAGCCAAGCACGGAGAGCACTCTTTAATTTTTAAGGTGGTTTAAAAGAGCCATGTTCTATAATAAGACTACATATTTTATATATATATGATACCTACTCAGAGTGTTCATGGTAGAAGGAGACTGAATAATTCTCTTTATGGAATTAGCTTTATATTACTTTTAAAAAATCACAATACCAAATCAGAAATCTATAAAGAGGACATATCCAATTTCCCAGAACTAAGGGAAATAATTGATTTTTTCATGTGGTATGTTCAGTAATATATAAAAAAACATTAAGTGCACCATCATGCAAACATCAAAATGATCAAGACTTATCAGATATGATGACTTAAGTAGATGAGCCCAGTGCTTGGTGGGTGAGGAAAGAGGACAGAGTTTGAAGCCATCCTGGGATTTGTAGAGACCCTGGTTTTTTTAAGTAGTTGTTGGAATTGGTTCTTTTGAATAACACATGAGAGCACTAAATGCTGGTCTAATTTTGAGACAGATGCAAAGAGGAAATTTCTCGAATCTCCAGGACTCTCAGGTGTTATATATGCATCATGTATATACAACCCTGTGTGAACCACAGCATGAACCCAATAATTCAGCCTTTTTGACCACAAACCTCAGTTTTCAGATGATAATTTTCCTAAACATATACAGCAATAACTATAATAATCTAGTGTCATGAGAGGAAAGAAATGAGTGAACATGTAAATAAGCCAATAATAGAAATGGACAGCTATAGAAGAGCAGATCTGGTGGGTACATCTGGTCATCAATGTTGCAAGCCTTGATGCACTGATTGATTGCTGTAGTTGACCTTTCTAATCCTTATATTTCTTAGAAGTCTGTTCATGATAATAAGGCACCAATATAACTGAGGATTCCTCTCCCACCCACCTGTTCCTGAATAACCATTCAGTGACTTAATATTAATTATAAATGTTTGGCTGATTGCTCAGGCTTATTACTAACTAACTCTTACAATAAAATTACCAATTTCTACTAATCTGTGTATTGCCATGTGGGCCACAGCTTGTCAGTGGCGTGTTGTCCCTTGGGCAGCTGGATGGCGTGTCCTCCAAGTCTGCCTTCTATCTTTTCGTATCTCTGATTGAATTTCTTGTCTAGCTATATTCTGCCCTGCCATCAGCCAAAGTAGCTTTATTCATCAACTATCAAAAGCAACACATATTTGCAGCATACAGAAAGATATCCCACATCTTTTCCCATTTTGTATCTAACTAAAAAATAAGCTAACTTTAACATTGCAAAATTACACATAACAAAACAAGTATCAAGCAGAATTACAGTTATAATATTTAGTCTATTTGCATGTAGCAAAATTAAAGAAAATATGCTATCATTTATCCTATGTTTGCGAGTCTAAAGATTTTTATCTAATTTATCTTTTATCATAAATAAAGAAAACTGTAATTATAAGTATCTAGTCTTCAACCCCATCAAAGACTCCAGTAAATAGGAAGTTCATTGTAAGCAGCTTCCAAAACTCTAGAAATAACAGAGATATCTGGCTGCCTGGAAAGTCACCCAAAGTTCTTCTATAATGTTGAGGCATCTAATTTCAGCCTACAGGCCTAGAGTATTTGGCAGATTTCTTAATGAAGCAGAAAATTTGAGACTGTTTCTCATATACTGACAGTTTGTCAGTCATTTTTCTCTGTGCCCTGCAGAATGCATGGAAGTTTCTTCTGTGAAGCAGGAACTCTGAAGGACCGTTCCACCTTGTTTTCACAAAGTTCAGCAGTCATTTTTCTGTGGATCCTGTATGTCCAGTTCATACAGCATACTGTCAAGCAGTCCAGGCAAGAGCAGTTTCTTGGCCAAATGGCCAGCCTTGTCACATTAAAAGCAAATTCTATAAGGAATTTCTTTGATGCCCATTATCCTCTTGAAGTAATTGGTGCTGCCAGGAGCAGACATGTCTCACTGTCAAGAAAAGTCCAAGTTCTTAAAATATTTCAAATATTCTGTAGGTCTTTGAAGTATTTGAATATTACCTATCCATCTGAAATATTTCTCTGTATATCTAGAAAACCTACCTAACATGACTCTGTTTGACTAGTATAGATTATTATTAGTTTGTATTTCTTAAGTATACATTACATTTTTAAATGAGCTGCATAAGCATAATACATTAAACAAGAGTAGAAACATATATACAGTATAACAAAATTGACCTTAAATTTATGGCAATGAACCAAAATTAATACCAACATAAAGTATTTTGATATTAACAGTTTTTTTAACTTAGATTCAGTAATCTACCTTTTTGTCATCTCTATAACATACCACCCTTTTATTCTTTGGAAAAAGATTGGCTATGACCATTAACCATTTATAACCACCCCACTTCAAATGCAAACAATTATTTATAAACAATATTTTGGGAATTTGAGTGTAGTTTTCTATACTACTTCTGCTGTTTGGGGGTGCTGGTATTCTTATGGGGATCCTGAGAAACTTTAGAACTATGATCAAGTCCTATCTTAACTAGGGTATTTTGTAGGTTGGTCCATCTCAGCCAGGAGCCTTGAAGTTGATATGAATGTTGGATCTCCTGGGTCATGGTTCCCATTGGAGACTTTTCAGGAGGTCTTGTTCAATGAAACCATATTAAACTGAAGGGAATCCATATCTTCTCATCTTCTATGGAAACAAAAGCAGGACTGCTTCTCCAAAGCAATGCAGCTTTTAAGTTTCATTTTACAAATATACTTTTTGAATTTTCTTTTAAAGTTAAGGCATTTTTTAAAATATTTAGATGGGTATATTTTATCAGTATCTCTTTCAATCTCATGCCTCTCAACAGCTTTCCTTTGTTTTTCAGTAACCATGCTTATTACTAGCTAGCTCTAACATTTAAGTTAACCCATTTCTATTAATCTGTGTATTGCCATTTGACCCATAACCTACTGGTGGTACTCTGGAATTTTGTTGCTTGGGTAGCTGGATAGTGCCTCCTTTACCTCTGTCTTCTTTCTCCCTGTATCTCTGCTTAGATTTTCCACCTAGCTATATTTTTCCCTGCCATAGACCAAAGCATCTTTATTCATCAACCAATAAAAGCAACATACATTCAAAACATACAGAAGGACATCCTACAACACACCACCATGTTGAATTTATTAAGTAAGAGTAAATTTTGAAAAGATTATGATTATGATGAGTATTTAAACCATTTAGTTAAGTTGTGACTTAATTTGAGTATATTTTCTTTGCTTATTCCCAGTCAGTGTAACACAGATCCATATAAAAAGGATAACCAAGGAATTTTACTTCTTCCATGCAACAAGTCAAGAGTCTTCCATTCTATACTATCTTCACTCTGCCACATCTCATCACCAATATCAACTTAAAAAAAAGTATACCTCCAGACATCATATCCTTATTTCAAACAGAAAGAAAAAGCATGTGATCAGAGGTAACAAGGATGCCAACATGGGGAAAGGAAACCTTTCCTACATCCTCTCAGTAAAGTCTTCCTTCCACTTTGCTGACCAAAAGTGAAAGAAATGTTTGAGAAATGCTGGAAAGTCACCTTTAAAAAAATCAAGATTCTGATAGTAAGAACAAGAAGGAACTATACTAGCAGTTAATGCCATCATTCTAAAATTTCAATCCACAGAGAAAAAGCAATTATGACATATGACACAAAGCATACGGTCATTCAAAAAGTGTTTCTCAAGTTCCTAGCATGTGTCAGGTGCTATTTTAGGGGCTTGGGATCCACCCAGATAAAAATTCCTGTCCACTTAGATCTTCCATTCCAGCAGGAGGAGACAGATAGTGAAGTGAATCACAATAAATATATGATCTACATTGATTCATGGGTGCTAAGTCCTATGGAAAACAGTAGAAGGGTGCCTAGGTCAGGAGAATCAGGAGCTGTTGAGAGAAGTGGACTGAAATACAACCAAGAATTATCAGTCAACTGCTCCTCTTTTGTTCCCTGAACCATCTCACTCTGAAGAGTATTAAACGTTCTGTCCGGGCAAGGGAGCTTATGATTTCCTCAATTCCCATCCTTGAAGGTGCAGAGTCCACTGCTGTTATTTACACAGGAAATGTCAATGACTGTGGGGGGCAGTAGAAGAGGCCAGACACTGCTTCCCACTGGGGAACTGTTTGCAATTTACTTAACAGTTTAATTCCATGAGGAAGAACAAAAGTTCAGTGGGGAAAAAAGCACACTCAACAAAGAGAAAATAATTCTTCTGACCTTGTGCCTTTTGAGTGTCAAGCCTGGGTTTTCTGAGGAATGTGGCTTTACAATAGGAATAGGGTTATTGGATTAACCCTCCTTTGCTTTAAATTACGAAAATAAGAAACATACACACCATGCCAAGGAGTTACATTTCAGAGTAAAAAAATTTTAATTCACAATCAATGTTACTCAATTAGATTTATTTAAAGTATGACTTGGTATTTGCTTAACTATTCCAGCAAAACTAGTGATTCTCATTAGCATGGGTAAGGAGCCCATGCATGTTCTCTGTCAACTCTCTATACAGGATTATAAACCTGCAAACTGCATATGCAGTTGGAAAGTCAGGAAACTGGAACTGCAGCTCTGTCATTCATTATCGACAGGAGTGTGGTCCCTCTGTGCTTAAGCTAGTTAATAGTACTCCATCACAATGTTCTCATTTAATGCTTTATGCTAAGTCAAGAAGCCTGGCCTGGCACATCGCTCACTGGTAATGATGATGCCCTCTATCAGTCAGTGAAGATGTAGTTACATGGAGCACAAACAAACACCCCAGCATCAGAAAGCAGGAGCGACCTTACCAGTCTGACATTTGCAAACATGGATGGCAAACATGCCTGGCCCTATTTCTGCTCCCAAAGGAAACCAAAGGGAATACCTCTCAAGAGGGAACCTAGAAGCTGAAGCCCACAAGTGTTTTAGGAATTGGACTTTAAAAAGTTGCTTAGTATTAATCCTAGGTGGGGCAAATTCAGATGTGGTAAAGCTGGAAGTTTTCAGTAAATGGAATACTTAATGTCTATGTCTTAAAACAAAAAGCATCATAACACATTTAAAAACTTAATGGAAAATATTACATGTCACAAAATACTCAAAGATGTTGAATTATAACTATCTGATAAACCTCTATATTTCCCTTACATTTTTATCTCTATCCTTGACCTCCCTCTTCACAGTAACTATAGTTTGTTAGTTCTGCATAAATGATTTCAACTGTACTTACTAAACACTTGAGAGAAAAACTGAAACACTAATATACTGCCTCATTCCCTCCAATCTCAAGGGCAGAGTCTCAGTCCTTGTGGTCCCAGTGGAGAGCTCACACCATACAGGGAAGGTGCACAAATGATGGAGGCTTATTTCTGCAGGCAAAAAGTAAAAGTGTAAAACAGGAGGGCAGACTGAGCTGAGCTAAGTTGAGAAGCTTCCTCTCCTGCCTGGACTCATAAATCCTACTCTACTGCTTCTCTCCTCATCCACACTGAAGAGCTATGGGATGGCCTCCTTCCTGGAGGAGGCAGAGGGTTTCTTAGAAGCTGCCCTTACCCATAATTCAGCCTCTTACAATTAGATACATGATACATTCAATGCAGGAATATCTCTCTCTGTCTCTCTCTCTGTCTCTCTCTGTCTGTCTCTCTCTCTGTGTGTGTGTGTGTGTGTGTGTGTGTAACTACCCATACACCTCTGATGTTTGCTAGGGGAAAGAACAACGATGCCTTGGGTGTGTTATCCTGGAAAACTAAGCTAGTCTAAGCCTGCTGAAACTGGCTTTGTTAGCTTTCTCATACTTGTCCTTTCTTTATCTGGTTATCTTAGCTGACACATACCTAGATACAAGCCCCCTTATTTACCTTCTTCAGTGTCTCCATTTGTTTTCCCCATCAGACAATGGACTACAAAGGAAATGTAATAAAGACAATGCGAAGTTTTGTAGTGGAGAACCAAATTGTTGAGACGGAAGATGATAGACAACACTGAGGGACAGTCAGTCAGAGTCTCCAGGGAATGACCTAAGGAAAGCTGAAAAAGACTTATTAGAAAAGCAACATGCACTGTAAACTTCTGGGGGAAAAGCTGCACCCAAGGCAGCAGCAATGGCTCAAGGAAAATTCCTTTTTCATTGAGAACAGGGGTTCAGTGCTGTCAACCAGAGCCAAGGCAATATTCATTTTATTTTACTATATTTTAGACAGGATTTCACTATGGAGCTTGCTTTGCAGACCAGGCCAGGCTTATGGTCACAGAGATCCACTTGCCACTCTCTCCTATGTGCTAGCATTAGAAAAGTGTGCCACCATACTGGCAGAGTATCATTGTTGCTGTGGTGACTCAGGAGCTTCAGACCCTCTATGAAATATGTGCTCAGAAAATTCAAACCATGTGTCATGGGTGAAATGCTGAAAATTAACCCAAAGTATATTGTAAAACTGTAGGTGTTGTGGTTTGAATGAGAATGGCCTGCATAGGCTTGTATATTTGAATGTTTGCTCCCCAGTTAAAGAAACTGTTTGGGAAGGATTAAGAGTACGAGGTGTGGCCTTGTTGGAGGGAGTGTGGTTTTATTAAAGGAGCTGTATCACTGGGGGTAGGCTTTGAAGTTTCTTTCTCTTTTCCTCTGTCTCTCTCTCTGTGCAACTTTTGGGTCAAATGAGAGCTCTCAGCTACTGTTCTAGCACATTGCCTATCACCACACTCTGCCATAATGGTCATGGACTCACCTTCTGAAACTATAAGTAAGCCCTCAATTAAATGGTCCTGATATTGCCTCTGCCTTGGTGTTCATCATCATGACAATAAAGCAATAACTGAGACAATGGAAAAACTTAGAGTCAGATCTGCATAGCATTCAGTGAGTTTATCATAATGGGAACTATCTGTATTCTTAGTATCCCCATTGAAGGTATCTTAAGCAATTTTCATCCTAAATAAATCTCATTAGGTACAGTGCCTCCATACTTCTCTTATGTAGATTCCAAATAGGCATGGCCATTAATACCACTCTAAGTGAAGGAAAGAATATGGGAGAGAAAATTGGAGTAATTATTCAATTAAAATAACTTACTTTTGTCAATTTTATAGGAACCTTGCTCCTGACCTAATCATATAGTAGCAACTCTACATCTAGTTCTGTATCTTCATAGCTCAGTATCCTCCCCTAACTTGATGGAGGTGATGCTTTAACAAACAGTTGTATGGTAAGCTTCAGGTATAGTATTTTGGCATTTCTAGCTTCCCTGAATCTGGATATTTAGATGTTCTGATTGGATTTCAGAGGATACATATCCTTTGGCTGGGGTTCACTCATCAACCTATTAAGTCATACCCCCAAATACCCACTGAGTTCAATCATCATTAAAAGATCATGACCAAAGTTGTGGCTAATTGAAAAGCTTGGAAGTCATGGATCCCATTCTTGAGGTTTAACAGAAGAGATAAAAAGGATGCATGAACTACAACGCTAAACAGACTATATTAAAAGAAGGCAATGTCTGAGGTAGTGGCCAAATGAGCCAACTATTGTCTTATGCTTCTGAATACATTTAAAACTTCGAATCTCCCATGATATTCATTTTCTTCATCTATAAAATGCAGGTGTACTCATCTCACAAGACTAATAGAAAGATTAAGGAAAATACAAATCATACAAATTGCCTAGCATAAGGTTTTCTATAAATATGTCTCCCTGGAAGCAAACATAGTCTCACTTTTTAAACATCTACTTCTGTTCTACTGCTTAATAAATCTGTTGAAAGAGGAATGATAACTAAAATAGTGAATGTTATTGTTAAAAAAAAGACATATAAGAGTCTCTTAGAAAACATCTGGCTTTACCCAAGCCTCAGAGGACACCGTAGACACAATGAAGAGAAACTAAGAATGTTTAGCACAGGAGTCCCTCAATAACAAGTGGTCCAAAGATGGATCAGATGAACAGAGGTAAAAAAGGAGAAATGATTGACTCATGAAATGTACAATGCCAGGGGCAAATTTAGTATTAAGTTGGCAGCACCGTGAGACCCCAGGGATGACCCTTCTGAAGCTGCCTCTCCAATGCTGGGCTCTGCTTTTCTTTACACTTGTTTTATTCCTAGGCAGGTTTTCCTACTGTGTGGCAAACTGTTACGGCAGCTCCAGGTTTATAGGCCTAAATCTGCAATCTACATGGAGACTCTTCGATTTAGAATATACAGAAGCCCTCACCCATGGAGATGACTCGATGTGCAAACATGGAAACAACCAGACAAGCTGAGATCCCATGAATGGTGATGTGGAATGGGTAGACTACCGAAAAATGTCCAGATAGGAAGAGAAGGGAACTGGTGTGGAATGGACCAGAGTTATTTCAGGAAGGGTTACTGAGCACTGCTGCCCTAAGGCTAGTGAAGACCTGTGGCTCTCAAGTAGGTGAGGATGACTCCTCAAAGTGTCAAGAAATGCCATTTGCCCAGGGAAGGCTAAGGTCTCTTTCAGCTGGAAAATGTTGGATCTTTTCAAAGACTAGACACCATTGAAAAAGTGGTGCCCATAAATTGTGTAAAAATCAAAATATCTTTAAGCCTACTGAGTACCAGTCTTGAAGCGTGGGGCTGAGGGTGCTGGTGCCACAGAAAGCAGGTAAAAGAGGTTGATTGTAGGTGGCAAAAGCTACCTTGCCTGAACACGGGTCTTTGTCTTATGTTTTAAGTGGTCCAGTTTTTTGTATGCATTCCTTTGTCAACTTAACCAGATCTCTTTGTTTTCTTTTACTGCATCCTGTAAAATGAATCATGTTACAGTGTACTCAAATAGTGTACTTTTCAGAGTCATTTGTAAATCCGCAAGGTGTTCTAGTTTTCTCCAGTGGTAAAACATTGTCATCTCTCCAAAACAAAACCAGGCTCATCAAGGAATCCTACCCTACTCCTGCTTCTGTGGCTCTGGCAATCACCATCCTATTTTGGACCTCTCTATGGGTTTACCTATTCTGGATAATTCCTAGCAATAAACCCACACTATAATATTTGTGTCTTGCTTCTTTAAGGAAAGCAAAGTTTCACAGTCACCTGGGTCTCTTTTGATTTTAGTTCTCACATTCTGTTTCCTGAAGCTATGCAAATAAATCCTAACCTAACAAAATTCTACAGCTGACTGAAAATGGTCCTTTTGCCACTCAGTGTCCACTCTGTCTTAGAGTTTGGGTCTCTATGTATCCTGTTTTAAGAATGCCTTGTGTTTCTTCAGTAGCTACAGCAAGTAGTGATTAGTAAGCAGTTGGTGGCACGTTGTGTCTAAATAACTGCAAAACACTTTGGAGGGGGGCAAACAGAAACTCTTTTTTTTTCTTAAGGACAGCCAGTTAGCAAAAGAAAGAAGTCCTTTCGTGTAGTGTGGTAACACGTGACTATATTCTCAACATTCCAAAAGCTGAGGCAGGAGAATTATAATTTGAGGTCAACCCTACCTAGGCTAAATATAAGACTCTGTTTCTTAAAAGAAAAGAGGAAAGGGAGAGAGAGAAAGGCAGAGAGACAGAGACAGAGATCTTGATCCCTGACTTGTGATCAACACCTCAGTCTTCAGTCATACATTCTGGTTCTTGCTTATAGCACAGAAGTTTAGATATGAAATGTTTCTTACAGAACATTCTTACTTTAAAGGTAGGAAAACTGATGAAATAATTGAAGAAATCCAAGATCACAAAGATAAAGTATGAAAATTAGAAATTCTTGAGCTGAATTCAGCACTCTGAAACGACATGGCATCCAGTACCTTTCTTTCCAGAAACAAGAAGCTAATGTAAGAAAGCAGTTAGGCTGAAGCTCACTACCCTGGAAAAGCTGACATGACTCTCCTTCAACAGGTTTTCAATCTATGCAAATAACAAAGGGGGTGATGTTGCACTTCTCAAGAGAAGAACAGCCAAATGCAGAAGCAATTTTGATGAAAAATCTTAAGCAATAGAAATGAATGGACTTTTTTTTCTGTTGTGTATACAGTTGGGCAGCCATATTTGAGAGGGTTATTTTATTCTTAAGTGGGGCTTCTTTTTGTATATATGGCTTATACCTTTCAGCTTTATAAAAATGAAGATCCTCACCTGCTAGTTCTTGTCAGATGAGGACTTGACCCCAAGAGCATCGAAAATAAAGGATGCAATAGCAAGGAGGAGTCGAGCCAATGCTGTAGGAACAGCACCAAAAGTATAGCAGCAATGCCAAGGTGACCTCCTCAGTCAAGAGCAACTAAGTCACTGTTCTGTTGTGCCAAACATAGCTTTCAAATGGGAGCTCAGATCTTTTTTTGTTATTTTTTTTTAAAATTTATTAATTTTAAAAAAAACCAATCCAAATTCCCACTCCCTCTCCTCCTCCCACTCCCTCTACACACCCTCTCACCCCACCCCCTCTAATCCTCAGAGAGGGTAAGGCACTTTGCTTTGTGGAGGGTCCAAGGCCCTCCCTACTACATCTAGGCTGAGCAAGGTATACATCCAAAGAAAATAGGATCCCAAAAAGCCAGTACTGTAGCAGAGTTAAAGCCCAGTGCCACTGTTAGTGGCCCCGCAGTCTGCCCCAGCCATGCAACTGTCAACTGCATTCAGAAGGACTAGTTTAGTCCTATGCTTGTTCCTTCCCAGTCTGGCTGGAGTTGGTGGGGAGCTCCGATCTTGTTCAGGAGAAGTGTTAGCCTGTAAATACCATATCAGGGTATTTATTTATTTATTTAGTCATTCATCTTTTTATTTGTTGTAACATAAAGTTAATGATACTTAAAATATGCACGATATATAACCCAGCTAAACTGAATTATCTTAATGCCTGAACAAGTAGGGATAGTCTACAAAGAAAAAAGCTCAGAAGTGAGGAGAAATAGATGAAATTGTAAAATGCAATTAGGAAGGGGAGAAAAAAGCCCATATGTGTACACAGGAGCACAGAAGGAGAAAGAACAGGCTCAAATGTTCTTGCTCTGTTTTTAAATCACATCTTTGAAACATGGACTTCCTGGACGTTTGCCTCAGAGACTCCTGAACATTTCCTTGCCATAATTTACTTCTTGCTTTTTAACACAGAAAAAAAAGGTGTTTGCTAAAGAAAACTGGCTGAATTGTTTTCTCCCTGCAGTGGTCCAGTGCAAAAACCCTCCTTACCTAAAACAAACAAATCAAAACCCAAACCAAACAACAATAACTTCTAACTAATATTTAAGGTCTCCGAAGCAGACTAGCAATGAGTCTTCACTAGGATAATCATTTGCACCCTCCTTCAGCCACATGTAATACAGGCTTTATTTAGCAAATAGCAAAGTCGTTTCCCAGAAAGTCAAAGGGCAGTTTCTGCTGTATTAATAGCTGCTCTGGGAGGGTCAGTGTTGTGCTAGCCTACATTTTTTCCAGGGCCTGGAGATGCAATTTCCTACAATCTGTAGGCAATTTCCTACCAATTTTCTTGGGGAGCTAATAGGCTGTGACAGGAGATGGAGCTAGCAAGCAGCAGGTAGCTTCAGAAAAGACAAATTGCATCGCTGCCACCTAACTGGGCAATCTAGATCGACAGAGTTTATAGCTTTGTAGTGTTATTGGGCCCCATGCTAACAGCAAATCATTCACGCTGCTAGCAGAATTTCATATTCCTTTCACTTCCTTCTGAATTTGTTATTGCCACGTATCACTTTGCAGCATTTTCCCTGGAAACCACAGGGGGAAAATAGAAGAGTGTGTGTGTGTGTGTGCGCGCGCGCGCGTGTGTGTCACTTAAATGTCTTCTAAATTGCCTACAAGAAACTATTAGCATTTAATAATTTCTCTTTACAGTCTTAGGCTAAGATGGGGTAGGAAGATTAAAAAGATAAAATAAAAAAGAGGAGGAGGTAGAAAAGGAGGAAAAGAAGGAGGCACTACAAAGGTTATAGGAATTTGACAGCAGAGAGACTTTCTAATGCGCTGTAGGTCCATGCTTGTTTATTGTCAAGTACATTTCAGAAAACAGTATCAACAGTGACAAAACATGTTTAAAGCACTTATTTTTGTCTTGCATTGATGTTTTTAAAGAAAAACTAATGATTTAATATAACAATGGAAGTATTTTCATAATATTAAACAGAAACACTTACCCCACCTCTTGCCCTGCTATTTCAGTGTGTGCTGGGTACTGAACTCAAGACATCCTTCATACTAAGTACTTGCTCTAACACTGAGCTATGTTTCAAGCCTAAATCAGTTTTTGTTAAAAAAATAATAAATATACAACATAAAAGATTTAGAAAGGATATAGCTAGAGAATTTACTGAAAAAAAACGAGTAATTACAGTGACTCATATTTTTGTTTGTTCATTTATAAAGACCTACTCTGAGACAAGAGTGGCCAGTCGTGAGCTGCTGAGATGAAAGTGATGGAATGCTGCTGCTGGGGATTTCATGGCGGGGGAAGGCAGCTGTGTAAACAGATACACCACAGCTGTCCTGACGGAAGCTGCATGAATGCTATGAGAGGCACAACAGCTCAGACAGAGTTAAACAGATCAAGTAATAGTCAGGTGAGGGTAGACACATGAGTCCCAGCACTCAGGAGACAGGCAGGAGAAAAATGAGCTCAAGGCACAGCAAGATCCTGCCTTTAAAAAAAGGAAAACAAAGCCTAAATCAACACAGATAAATGAACATTTCCTTCCTGAGATTTAGTTAGCTCAGCTTTTATCACTCAGTTCTACTCTAGATGAGCAATATGCACATCACCTGTACACTCTGTTTGTGTGCTGCTGGGAGTATATGCACAGAAATGGACTGAGCACTAGCATTAGGGTTACTTCCCACCACCGTCTTCGGAAAAGGTTGCCATGAGCCCAAGTGTTAAAGGAGCTGCTGGGAGGATTAGGAGCTCTGAGTGTGTGAGGAAGATGTGCTTCCCTTGTACATTTAATCCCCAAATTATGTCTATCTCGAAAAAAAAAAAACACTTTAAGAATTCAGGATAAATGGGTTGGAGAGATGGCTCAGAGGTTAAGAGCATTGGCTGCTCTTCTAGAATTCTGAGTTCAATTCCCACAACCATCTGTAATGAGATCTGGTGCCCTCTTTTGCTGTGCAGTCATACATGCAGACAGATCACTGTGTAGTTAATAAATAAATTAATAAATAATAAAAAGACTTTTTAAAAGAATTCAGGAAAAAGGTCAGGGCAGCCAGGGTTACCTAATAGAGAGATACTGTCTCATTCTGCCACCCCCACCCCCACCACCAAAAGAATAAAAGAAAGAATAATTTCAGGAAAAAGAATAAGTATCTCCTAAGATCAGAAAGCTCTGAAGACAGCACCCACACAGCTCATTGGGCACTGAGGAGTCAAGCTGGTACCAACCTAAAGTCTTCACCCCTGCTGGCTAATGTTCATGGTACTTGAAGGTACTCTGCATACACTACCAGGGGAGAAAGGTAAACACTGGCCCAGCTACAAAGCTTGCGATCTACAACAGAGACTTGCCTGCGTGAGATGCTGGTGCAATAGTGGCACTAAACTTGTGAGACCAACCAACCAATACCTGATTGGATTTAAGGCCCAGTCCATGAGATGGACCCCATGTTGACACTGCTTAGGTGGCCAATAAACTGAGATAAAATAGGTCAGGGGACTAGGGGAAAAAGAAATTCTATTGTTCTGCTAAAAGAACATAGCAAGAAAAATGACTCCTAAAGACATTCAGCTATGCCCATAAGTCAGTGACTTGTTCATCAGAGAAACTCCATTCTGCACCAGATGGAAGCTAACACAGATCCGCATCCAGTGCTTAATACCAGGTATGACAGAGGCAGAAGAAGAGATCACTTCCAAGAGAGAAAAAACAGCTAGGTATGGCAGTTTTCAAACTTGAGTCTGTCAGGGTTGATTTCAACAGATTTGCTGGCTTTCATCCAGAAGACAGTTAGGAGAGACTCACCCACGGAACAAAGTGTTGTTGTGGAAAGGCCACTTCTAACCCCAGTTCTTGGCACCTGCCAGCCATAGAACTTCCTCTCATGCTGAAAGGCTTACTTTGGTGGTCATGATTTCTTCAATGTTTCTTATCTGAAAGTGTACAAAGAGGGACTGCTAGAATCCTCCTTTTATGGCGAATGATCAAGTAACACTGAGTCCCTTAACCAAAATATCAATACAGTCAACTCCTCAGTATCTCTTGGGGATTTATTCCAAATCTGTAATGTTTGGATGTAACTTGCTTATCTCCTACTATATTCTACAGATCAGATCACCTCTCACTTACTTGGGATTTTTTGTTTTTGTTTTTTTGAGACTGGATTTCACTATACTGTCCTTACTGGCCTAGAATTCTCTGTGTAGACTAGCATTGTGGTTGGTTTTAGTGCCAATTGTCACAAGTCAAAAATCACCTGAATAGGGAGCGTCTCCAGAAGAACTGTTTCTATTGCTTTCATTGATACAAGAAGACCTGCCCAAGTGTGGACCTCACCTTCTGGTCGCAGCCCTGACAAAAAGGCCATAGCAGAAGGAGGATCAATTGCCTTATGTTTACTAGGTCTTCGCTCTTGCCACCAGATTTATCTACTTTGTTGTTGCTAGTGATTTCCTTTAAAGACATCAGAACCAGCATTTCCAGGCTTCCATCACAGACAAAGAGGTAGTGGCTCTCCAAGTACCTTCCAGGATTTCAGTACTAGATGAGACTATTGAGGCTGTCAGTCTTGTAGACTGATCAACCACTGTCTTGTCAGCCTGTCCAGCATTAAACTACAGATGGATGACTATGATAGCTGAGGCATTAGCCTCAAGCACCCAACAACTAGTGGTCTCTCAGCCTCTTAGCGTGTAACGGTTGCTACAATTTTAAAGGAAGCTGGCTGAATAAATTATATATGTATATATTTACATTCATGTATCTGTCTGTTCATTTAAAGAGCCCTGACTAATATAAGAAGTCTGATTTCGATCTCACAGAGATCTACCTGCCTCTCACCTCCCCTCAGTGATGAGACTGAAGGTTGTGTACTACCACATCTCTCTCTAGCTTAATTGTAATAACTAATGCAGCATAAATACTATATAAGTCATTGTATCTTTAAGAAAAGAGCAGGGAAAAGTCTTAATGTATTCAATATACATGTATGTGTGCATTTTCACACAGTATTTTCTTCAGTTGAATTGTAGATGAGATCCTACAGATAATTATACTCTCTGTTATAAATCAGTCATTTCTCATGGCCTCTCACTTAAGGAAATTCCAATGGAATTGGTCTTGAGAAAGGTTCTCACATCTTCATAGTTCATTCTTTTACAGATGAATGATTAAAATACCCTGGGAGATGGAGGATAAAGGGAGGAGGAAAGACACCAGTTGTCTATCCATAACACATCTCTGCAGACAGCAACAACACACCGTAGAAAATGCATGGGGATGGGCCCTAAACTCTAGGCCTACTTTAAATCTTACAAGCAATAGAAATCTTGTCTAGAGTGCTGAGATTCCAAGAGCATGTCACCACACCCAGATAACATTATTTCTTGTGTGTTGCAGTCACATCTCTGCCCATAAGCATAAAAAAATAAATCCTAAAACTAAAATGAGGGGGAATAATGCACAGTAGCACTTGTACAATTGCGAAGTCATTGGTCCTCAACACATCCTGTAACTGCTACTCTAAGAGCTGATATTAAATTAAGTGAGAGAATTAAACTCACTAAATTTTAGAGATAAAAGACACATCAAGGACTAAACCAAAGTCACATGTTTGGCATTTCATATATTACATAACCTCAAATTTTTAAAAGCATGCATATAAAATAAAATATATATAAATATATATAATATATAGTATAAAATAAAATAAAAATCACATATATATTTTCATGACCTTCATGAACTTAGATCTGTCTGGAGAGCTCAGCTCCTGTAACATATATATAAACACTTGATAGTTAGGCTTCAGCTGCACAAGCTGTGTCTCCACAGCAGATTGCAGCTGTTTAGAGTCCCACTCAACTTAGAGTTGAACTGATAAAGGTCACTCGAGAGACAATAATATCAATATCTTTCATTTGTTTAGCCATTAATGATATATGTGTATACATATATACACACATGCATATATAAACACACATGTATATGTGTGTGTATGTGTGTACATGTATGTATATGTGAGTTGTGGAATCTCATAATAGTTAAAGAAAATGATGTGGAATAAAATAAGTAAGGTTTACAGTTTTTCATGCTAAGAATTCACAATATAAAATTTAAAGTATTGACATTGTCCAGTGGGGAAGAAACTTGGCTTATTTTTACTATCGGCCCCTAGGAAGTTTTTACTGCCAGCAGTAATGAAAACTATAAACTCAACGAGCGGACATTCGCTGAGATCCTTCACCACTCTTTCCTCCGCTTAAACCACTTAACATCTTAATATCTAACCTCATGAGCACAACATGTTTGGTCCCTAAGAATAAGATTGGAGGAAGTGATAACACTGAGTCACAATTCACACCCAACAAAGGAAAGAAATAGTAACCTCCATAGATTGTAAAACTCTTTGAAATGACAGCCAGTGTTTCTTAATCAGGAACAGTGATAAAAATCATAAATTCCATTGCTTCTTTGTTTTCAAAATTGAGTCTGACAAATGAAAAATAACCTTCAGTGCTTCCCATGGTCTGGCAAAAGATTAAGCCAAAAAAATAAAAATATTTTCCCAATCAGCAAATGTTCCTATGAACAGATTAGCCAACAATTTCAAGTTCACTTCTTTGAATTATATCTTGCATGCAATCCTATTTTCTAATGACCTTAGTTATCCAGAAATACAACATGTATTTTAATGGGTTAGGTAACCTTAAACGAATCAATACATCTCAAAGAAAGGCCTCAGGGGACTCTGGTTTATTGCATAGAAGATAATTCTTTCCTGAAAAAAAAGAGCAAAGCTTTGTTTGAAATTAAAATTTGGAGATCATAAAAGGAATCAATTGAGCCAAGATGTTCCATGTAATGTATGGTCCATTGGAGACAAATCAGCATTTGCAGGTTAGTTGAAAAGAAAGATGAAGGGCTAAACAACAGAAGCTTTGTTTCTGCTTATGCAACTTCAGAGTTTGGTAAAAACATGGTGTGTGGCAATGACTTAAAGGATGGGGCGGGGAGAGAATATGTTAGTCATGTTTCAGGATATTTTGACAAAACCACAAAATAAGTTCTGAGTTTACTGTAAGTACTGCCAGTTTAAAGCAATGTTCTGGTATGGACTACAGAAAGGCAGTGGAACAGACAGTGTGAAACTAAAATACTGGGCTTCAAACAGATTGAAGTCATAACAAGGGACATGGCAAGTTCATTTTTATTTTCAGTCTCCATGACACATGCAGGGTTAGAGTCCCTTTGTGACCTTGCTATTATTCCTAGCAGAAACTTGGAAACTATGTGTCTGTGTTCTCTGATATGTAGGTATAAACATGTGTGTGCAAGTGACCTTGGAAGCCAGAGGCTTCAGACCCCCTGCAGCTGGAGCTACAGGCACTTGTGAGCCACCTCAGGCCCTCTTTCAAAAGCAGCAAGTGTTCTGAAAAGCAACTTCTATGTTTCATACATGCAAACTGGAAAAGCAACTTCTATACTTCATGTGTGCAAATCGGAAAAGCAACTTTTTTGTGCGTGCAAATTGGAAAAGCAACTTCTATGCTTCATATGTGCAAATCACTGCCTACTGCTTTGCTCACTGATTAGAAGATGCACCACAGGAGTGCCGCCGAACAGAGTTTGATTTGTTAATCTCCAAACTATTTGTTCTCTTGTTCTCATTCCTGGATGTGTTTGCAAAACAAAAAGCAAATGTTGGGAGAACCCACACCTTTGTTAAACAGGATTCTGAGAGTATTCAACAACCTCATTACTACCAATGTAGCGGCAGCGGGCATCTCTGTCACTTTCACTCTTCTTTAAGCACAACCCCTGCCATCTTCCCCAAACTCATACATATTTCAGTAAGGCTGAAAGCTGCTTGAGATACCCATAGCAGTGACTGCAGAGAAGCACACCTCTTTACCTAGCCTAGGTAATCTAACAATGCTCATTTCACTTTCTCAGTAAAACTCCTAGGGACTACAGGCGGAAGGAATGGGTCAATACAAACTCATCCTAGGAAGTGAGCGGTATGAGCCCTGACTGTTTTTCTAGCCCACCTCCACCTCCACACTGTCACTAATGTAAGCTGTTCAAATCAAAGACTGACCAAGTCTGACCATTTCCTGTGACCCATAGAAAACAGTGAAGGTTTTTCACCCTCCATCTCTGCCAGTACTTAAACCATGCATCTCCTCTTCTTATTTTAGCGAGGCCATAATGAAATACTTAACTTTCTTTCTTTTTGATTTTTCGACACAGGGTTTCTCTGTAGTTTGGGGGCCTGTTGTGAAACTGGCTTTTATAGACCAGGCTGACTTTGAATCCATAGAGCTATGCCTGCCACTGCCTCCCAAGTGCTGGGATTAAAGGCGTGCACCACTGCCTTTCTATACTATACTTTCTTAACTGAATTGAGGACATACTTCCTTGGTCACAACCGTTTAGAAAGCTCTAGTGTTCATCGCCCCCAGTTCACATATCACAACACTAGATTCCACCTCATCAGCGACCAAAATACTTACAAACCAGGTTTAAGAGATGACTTACGGGTTGGTTTTTTTTTTGTGGAAATTCCAGAGTACTGCAGCCATGTATAGTCCCACTTCAGTCTAGGAATATGAGGCTCCCTATGATTCCTATGCCTACCTGAGTGATTGTGATATGCACATGAGAGATGCAAGTAAGAACCTGCTTATGAACATTTAGATCTGGCATATCCCCTAAACATTACTGGCTTCTGGAACAAAAAGTATGCATAAGAGAAGTGAGAAAATGGTACCACATCTGCACTTCAGTTTGCTGTGCTGCCTGTACCTTTTAAATTAGCATGCTTCCCTCCCCACAGAAGAGATGACCTTACTTATCTTTGTTTAAAGGCTGACAATGTTTGCTAAATAGCTGTCAAATGAAGAGGGAAATAGCTTTTTAAAAGGAGCTTAGTGCTCCCAGAATAAAGTGTGCTTGTTTGTCTGTGTGGATGACTTCACTTAATAAAGTGTGAAAGCCTTCAAATCAAAAAGAAACTGAAGTTAATCTTGGGAGCAGAAGGTTTAAGGAAAGGGGCTTTCCTTGTGTCCCAATGTGACAGAACAGGTTCATCAACCTTCTCTGTCTGCAGAAACACACAAGATCAGATTCCTTGTGCTGAGCATCCAAGCAGCTGGTGTTCCCAGGTCTCACTCAGCATTGCCAAAGAAACAGCCCATTCACCTCAAGTTCACTTCAGATTTTTCAGCTGTGTTGTCCATCGCCACAGACATGTTTGTTCTGTCAACTGCTTCTCACTTAGTCAACAGCGTGAGCATCACTAAAGCCTCCTGCTCGGGTTTATATTTCTTGACTTTCCAGAAAGCCCCCAGACTTCCCACTTCCTCACAAGTTCGTTGTTTCCTGACCTTTCTGCAGTTTCCTTGACATATCTAGTCACTGCCCAAGTACCGAAGAAAAATGCCACACTGGTGAGGAATTGAGTGAAAACGACTTGAAATCTTCCACAGAAAACTGATGGGGAAAACTCAGGCTGCAGCAAATTTCAATGAGGAAATATTAAATCAATGAAACCCAAGCACACTGACCACAGAGAATCACTCACAGACACTGGCCCTGCGCTCAGATATGTGCAGCAAACCTTGCATTTGTCCAGCTTGCTGAAGAAACAGCTTTCTCTCACTTCAGAAGAGCTTCTTTAGATCTCACAAGCCACCCAGAGACACCATCAACTTACACGTACTGACTTCATAGGTAGTGGTAGAATTATGAGGGTACATTTCTACAGGATTCCAGAAGAAAGTGTTGCCCCTGTTGAACAATGAGTGGCCAGCATCTAAAGCAAAGCTTCTCAGAGTGAGTCCCTTGGTGCTGACATCTGAGAAGTGAACTTTTATGGAAAACTGACTGAATCAGAAACTCTGATATGGCCCCATACAGAAATGTTCACAAGCCTGTTGTACTCTGACTCCTACTTGATTGGTCCTAAGCAGCCTTCACCTACTAGTTGTCTCCATGGAGAATTCCTGTTCTCTAAGCTCACTTAGCTTATATTAGATACACTTAGTATATCTAAGCTTATCACCTGGAGAAAGGGAGGAAGAAAAATCAGTGCCCTACATGTGTTAATTCACTTCAGTCTTCTCAGATGCTGAGCGCTCTGAGTGGCTGGTGATGAGGCAGTGAAGGACCCTACTCTCTGCAAACATCATCTAGTTTAGCTCCAGAGTCCTTAGTTAACATTTGGATGACAGATATAAGTTTCTCACTGGAGGAAAATGCAGTGAGCTATATGGCTTGCTAACATGATTATATATGCACCATTATCCACAGAAACAAAGTAATAAGCACACAAGAAATCCTGCATTCAGAAACTTCAGAACAGCACCCCAGTTACAGGACATGGTACTAGATGGCCCTATTCATAGAGGACCCAACTGCTTGATCTACTAGAGGATCTGATCCTTCCACACAGGGTGCGATTCAGGACACCCAAGAGGACAGTAAACAGCAGTGCACCAAAGCCTAGGGGAAAACTTGAATGGCAATAGTATTTTTGAGAAAGGCTTTTTGGTTTAGTTTTAATAACTACTTGTATATTTGAAAGACTGGAGCTATCAACCATTTTAGACAATCTCAGTTACTTGTTCCCTCATGACTGATCACCCCAAACCTAAACACCCCCCCCACAACTTGATGTTTTCAGACAATGATTTACTAATTTCCTTTTGTTTTTCAAGACAGGGTTTCTCTGTAGCTTTGGAGCCTGTCTTGGAAATCACTCTGTAGACCAGGCGGCCTCAATCTCAGAGATCCGCCTGTCTCTTCCTCCTGAGTGTTGGGATTAAAGGCAAGCGCCACCACTGCCCAGCCTATTTTCCCTACTCTTAATGGTTGATAATCTGAGTTCCTAAAGGTATAGTTGTTTATTGATGATTATATGATAGTTTGTCTTCATCATACCTGGCCACTGGGACTGGTTGTCAGTGGAGCACCCTCCACTGGCACTGTGGGCACATCTGTAATGGTCTACATGAACACCTCACCATACAACAATGTAACAGTGGCTTCTAAAACAACTACTCACCATTCCTCTGACACAAGCAAGTTAAGGCCAACCCAGATTCAGGGGTCAGACAGATGAATGTCAATACTATTGCAGAGGCATGTCCACAGAGAACAATTTGTGGGTGCTATTATTATAATAATTGAGTCCCTCATCTGATCACATACAGTGACAGGTAAAAAGACATAGAGCTCTCACCTAGATGTAACTTAAAGAATTCAATGAATTCTAGCCAGGGTGACTATAAATCCCAGTTTTGATAATTTGATCTTGATAATTATGAATTTTGCTCAGAAGTCACTTTCCATTATCATTAATGAGTACAATTTTTAACCTCATAATTTGGCTAATGAGACGATCAAGGTATTCTAAGAAGAAAGTATTAACATTGGCATTTGTTATTGCTCGTGCTTGCATTGCTGGAATTATCCACTACTGGCATGTTATACCTGCCACACTCAGGGCTAGAAGAGGGCCATAGATAGAAATTTTAAAGATGCACCAGAAATTCCATAAGCAAGATAAATACTTTTTAAGTATGGATTTTTTTAAAACAGCTAATGCAAAAAAAGATTAAAAGAAAGAAAAGGAAAGAAAGAAGGAAGGAAGGAAGGAAGGAAGGAAGGAAGGAAGGAAGGNNAAGGAAGGAAGGAAGGAAGGAAGGAAGGAAGGAAGGAAGGAAGGAAAGAAAATCTGTGATGGACATAGTGGGAGTGTTTCAGGTGAAGGTGTGATCCAGCAGACTGAAGACTATTGAGCAAGAACTTAGCTATATACTGACTTTAAAATATTCATCACAGATTTTTAAATAGTTTTTATTTTAGGACAGTATTACGCTTACAGCAATATTGAATGCAAAGCACCATGCAATCCTATGCGCTTTAGCCTTTCCTCCATCAGTAGCTCCCAATACAGAGTGTTCCATTGGCACAACAGCAACAGCCTGTGTCTGCTGTGAACAGCGTTCATTACTGTATGTTGTGTGGGTTTGGATCAGTGTAGGAAGGCATGTACTCACCACTGTAGCTTCATGAGGAATAGTTTCATTGCCCTAAAGAACCTACTCGCCCCCCCCCCATTTGTACTAACCACTAATTCCTGAACTTAACATTGTCTCCAGAGTTTTTCCTTTTACAGAATGTTATAGCTGGAAACTTTCAATATATAGGCTTTTCAGACTGTACCTTTTCTCAGTATTATACATTTATTTAAATTACCTCAATAGCCTGACGATTCCTTTCTTTTAGATGCTCCATAGGATTCTTTTGTATAAACCACAACTTAGCTAATGTTTTAATGTGGATTCTCCAATAAAGTGTGGGAGTGGGGTGCAGCTGAAAATAAGGAACTGGATCTGCAATGATCTTTGCCAAGAAGTGTGAAGTCTTGTGGCAGGACAGGAGTACTGATGGTATGGTCCCAAATTCAAAGACTTGAAAAACAGGATGGCCACATCGAGCATCTCGTCAAAGGCAGGACTGGCATGATATTCCAACTCAAAAATGGGCAAAGAGAACAAATTCTCACAGTCATTTTGCTTTGTTTACATCTTCTGCAGATGGGACGAGGTCTACCCATATTAGCAAGAGTGATCTGCTTTGCCCAGTCTTCCAATTCAAATGTTAATCTCATCTAGAAACAACTTCATAGGGCATACTCAGAAACGGTTTAATCAAGCATCTGGGGAGCTTTTGGCCCACCCAATCAAGCTGACCAAAAGTTCAACCAACATATCCACTCATTCCCTGCAGAACATCTTGGTTGTTTCTTGGTCTAGGGAATTATGAATACAGCTTCTGATAACACGTATGTGCAGATTTTTGTGTGAGCATGTTTTCAGCTCATCTAAGCAAATACCAAGCACTATAGTTGCTCCACCAGATGGTAGGAGTTTGTTCAGTCAATAAACTACTACGCGGCCTTCCAAAGGAACAACACCATTTTACATTCTTACTAGCAGTGAATTAGAATTCTTGCCATATCACATTGGCATATATTTTCGTGCATGTGAAACTGACATTTTATACATTGCAACAAAATGTCACTTCCAAAGATCACTGAGGTTTTTGGTAACACCTTAAAATTTGAGTTCAAAACCAGCTTCTTCCTAACCTCATCTTCCTGGTTCCCAACTTGATTCCTCTAGGACAGAAAGCATATACATTACTAAGTCCATTCCCATAAGTACAAAGCAAGTTAAAAATAACTATATAATGCACTTATGTAACTTATCCAAAATCTTAGCTTAGTGTTCTGAAACAGACATCAAATTTTTACACCAGTCTATGGTTGGGTGAAACCATGTAACACAAAGCCGATTTTGTAAGTACTAACTGGCTCTTATGCACAGAGATTGTAGACGGGATGCAAAACCAAAGAATACAATATCCACACAGTGTTGGCATCAACATTGATTGTAAACTGGTGTTTAACCATGAGATACGGTTGGGCAAGAACTGCCTACACTCTGCACAGAATGAGAATATTGTACTGTATCTTGTTTGACCAGTGTTGTAGTTTGAAGTGATATTTCCCCACGGACTCATGTTTGAATAATTAGTCCCCAGCTGGTGGCAATATTTTGAAGGTTATAGAATCTTAAGAAAGTCGAATGTCTCTGGAAAAATTAGGTAATAGGAATTGAACCTTGAGATTTTACAGCTCAGTCCATGTTTTGTCCACTCTCTGGTTCCTCTTCCAAGACATGAGGTGAAGAATTTCATCTGTATATTTCAGTCATCATGGAAGTTCCTGCTGCTACACCATCCTCTCTATAGTCAACTGTAACCCTCCAACTCTGAGCTGAAGTAAAATGCTTCTGTTTTAAAGTCACTTGTAAGGGATTTGGTTACGGAAACCAGAAACTAGTTCACCCAGGAAGCAATAAGAATTCAACATCAAAATTTCAAGTATATCTTGTTGATGCTGTGTTTTTTCTTTTTACTCTTTGTTCTTTGGGGGCCTGCCACCCAGCTCCCAGATAAATACATGGAGGCCTATTCTTTCTTTAAAATATCCAACCTTAGCTTGGCTTATTTCTAGCCAGTTCTTTTTTATTTTAATTTTTCTAAAAAGAAAACAAACTATTTCTTTTTCATTATACATACACAATCCATGTTTCCACTCCCTCCCCTCCTCCCATTCCCTCCACATAACCCCCACCACACCTCCCATCCATTCCTCAGAGAGGGTAAGGCACATTGCTTTGGGGAAGATCCAAGACCCTTCCTACTACATCTAGACTGAGCAAGGTATCCATCCAAAGAGAATAGGTTCCGAAAAAGCCAATATAAGCAGTAGGGATAAATCCTGGTGCCAATTCCAGTGGCCACTCAGTCTGCCCCAGCCATGCAACTGTCAACCACATTCTGAGGAACTAGTTTGGACCTATGCTTGTTCCTTCCCAGTCTGGCTGGAGTTGGTGAGCTCCCATTAGCTCAGGTAGACTGTTTTAATGGTTGAACCCATCATGGTCTTGACCACTTTGCTCATATTCTCATTCCTCCCACTTTGGGACTTTGGGAACTCAGTCTAGTACTTTGATGCAGGTCTTTGCCTCTGTTTTCATCCGTTCTAGCCACTTTTTCTTAACTTAAATTATCCAATTTACCTTTTGCCTCTGGGCTTTCATCTTTCTGTATTCTATATACCTTTCTTTACTTATTTCTCTGTGACTTGCTGCATAGTTGTGTTTCTGGCCTCTAGTACACTTTCTCCTTCTCCTTTTATTGCTCCTTGATCCTCTCTTCCAAGATTTAGATATTTATTCCACCTGCCTGTCAATCCCACCTATCCTATCTTCTCCTAGCTATTGGCCATCAGCTTTTCATTAGACCTATCAGGTGTTTTAAACAGGCAAAGTAAAGCTTCACAGAGTTAAACAAATGCAACAGAAAAGAATGCAACACATATTTACATCATTAAACAAATGTTCTACAGCATAAACAAATGTATCATATCTTCAACTAAGATTTCACAACAGTACCTTCTATGGACTTCACCTTGTCTTTGTATCACAACAAAGCTGAAATATTGTAAAGTGAACTATGATCAGATCAAGGCCATTTATGTCCATCTACTACCACTTACCTAGTTGAAAACCACACCACTCATTTACTGCTGTCTAGCACATCTAGTCTTGGCATGTCTACATGTTATATTCTAGAATTTTAAAAGTCTTGTGCTTTTAGGGAGCAAGTTCTTCTATCAAGTTCTTCCAAGTTCTTGATAGATCAGACTTCCAATTCATTCTAGACAAAAACCAGTTTCTTCTGTCTCTCCAAGGAGGGAGGAATATGGATTTGTTCTAAGACTCTATGAATGATTTGATAATGAGATTCAATAGAGTGTCAGGAAGTCTCACTTAGCCACATGCCACTGTGGTTTACTACTTAAAGTTCAAAAAGTAAAGTTCAACTTGGTGATGACATTTGGGTTTGTTAGATTTTTTTATTTGTTAGTTTTTCTTTTCTTTATAAATATCAACTTTAGTTTTACTTTAAAAGATCAGGATTTCATCGCTACCTGTGGTTATGGTAACATCTGGGCCTGGGGTGCTGCTGAAAACTAAGTCCTACTGCAGCCGATGTCTGTGTTGACGTCTATGGCTTGTATAGCATCAAAGGGCATACAGATGCCTAGGTTCTGGTCCTCCGTCTGTAGCCATGTTGGGAACTAAAAGATGTGCCAATCTGAATGACTTGAACAGCCACTAGTAGCATTGATGTTGACAAGGCCCGCACCGCAGTTGATGGCCATATATGGGTCTGTGGTCCTACCATAACCAGGGAATGTGTTGATGTCCATGGCTCCTGTTACCACCAAAGGCTATGCAGATGCCGTAATTTGGACCAGCACCTGAAGCCATGCGGGTATCTGAGGGTCATGCTGCCAATGGGAACATACTGATCTGAGCATCCTGCACAGCCATGGTGACATCAGGTCCAAGCTGCAGCCCATAACCATGTCTGGGTCTGTGGCTCTACCACAGCCAAAGTCTGTGTTGATATACATGGGGACTGTTACCATTGAAGGATTTGCAGTTGCTCAAGGTCTGGACCACCTTCTGGGGCTATTCTGGTATTCGAGGGCCACATTGTAGCCAGACTGATGCCAATATGAGTGCCCTGTTCTACCATCCAGAGTCATGGTAGCATTCAGGACCAGGATGCTGCCAAGTACCATATTTAGTTTCATGGTCTTTCTACAGCTGGATTTGTCTTTATGTCCATGGTCTATGTTGCCACTAAAGGCCACAAGGATGCCCAGGCTCCAGACTGCTACCTTTGGCCATGTTGGGGTCCAAGGGATGTGCCACTACTGGAGCCATGCCAATCTGAGTGGCCTGTGCTGCCACCCATGGTCATAGTGTTGTCCAGGCCAGAGTTGTTACCAAGGAGCCAAGGTCTGCATAGATACCCATGGCTCTGATTATCACCAAGGCAGTCCAAGTGCCCAGGATATGGGCCAACACCTGAATTCATGTTGGTGCCCAAGGGTCATACTGCCACCAGGGCCATATAGATCAAGGCGGCCCATGCTGCCACCCAGGGCCATGATGAAATCTTGTCTGAGCCGTGGCCAGGGTCCATGTCTGTGTCCATGGGCCTACAGCAGCTTTTTTGGTTTTGTGCTCAGGTCCATGGCTTCTATTACCATCAAGTATCATGTTACTTCTGGGGATCTCAGCCCACTTATGGAGCCATGTAGGAGTTCATGGACCACAAGAACTGCTGCTGGGCCCATGATTTCAGAGGCTCTTGCTGCCACCTGGGGCTATGGTGACATCCGGGCCCAACATGTTGCTCATGTCCACGCCTGGATCCATGGTCCTACCACAGCTGGGGTTGATATCTTATGCCTGTGTTACCACAGGTGTCCATGGGTGATGGAGGAGGGTTACCTGTCTATGTGTTATTTTTATTGGTTAATAAAGAAATCGCCTTGGCTTTTTGATAGGCCAGCCTTTAGGTGGGTGGAGTAGACAGAACAGAATACTGGGACAAAGAAAGCCGAATGAGGCAGACACATGGCTCTCCTCTCCAAAATGGACATAGGTTAGAATCTTTCTGGTAAGCCATCATCTCCTGATGTTATATGAATAATTTACATTGGTATAAATTTTGCTTTATTGGTATAAAGTTAAGG
>LOJH01004222.1:6460-20566 GCA_001685095.1 Ellobius talpinus | reverse complement strand
GGTGGACTCCTCTCCCCTCAGCTGTGGGGAAGCCCGCACCGGGTGGACTCCTCTCCCCTCAGCCCGCACCAGGTGGACCCCTCTCCTCCCTCAGCTGTGGGGAAGCCCGCACCGGGTGGACTCCTCTCTCCTCAGCTGTGGGGAAGCCCGCACCCGGTGGACTCTCCCCTCAGCTGTGAGGAGGCCTGCACCGGGTGGACTCCTCTCCCCTCAGCTGTGGGGAGGCCCGCACGGGGTGGACTNGGGTGGACTCTCCACTCAGCTGTGAGGAGGCCCGCACCCGGTGGACTCCTCTCCACTCAGCTGTGGGGAGGCCCGCACGGGGTGGACTCCTCTCCCCTCAGCGGTGGGGAGGCCCGCACGGGGTGGACTCCTCTCCCCTCAGCNGTGGGGAGGCCCGCACGGGGTGGACTCCTCTCCCCTCAGCTGTGGGGAGGCCCGCACGGGGTGGACTCCTCTCCCCTCAGCAGTGGGGAGGCCCGCACGGGGTGGACTCCTCTCCACTCAGCTGTGAGGAGGCCCGCACCGGGTGGACTCCTGCGGGCCTCCTCTTCCCTTAGCAGTGAGGAACCCGGCACCAGGTGGACTCCTCTCCCCTCATTGTGAGGAAGCCCGCACGGGGTGGACTCCCCCCTCAATTATCTGTCACTAAGCAAGAATCCTAACCTGGGCCTTCACTTTTAGCTTTGATAGGCATAATTAAAATAAGTAAAAGTAATTTGCTTGCATTTTTAAATCACGGACTTGGACATACTAGCTTTCTGCGTAATTCTCTCAAAAACATTTAGGATTTGATTAAAGAAAGAGTAGCACATTACTCTCCCCCCAACCCTGGAATAAAATAAAGCCATTTTTCACATTATTTTTCAGAGTAATCTTTCTCTTGGTCTCCTGAATCTGGATAGGTTTAAATGCTGAGGAAAGATTATGAACCAAGATCTTAAATACCCATGCATGCATATGTGTGCATCTGTGTGTATACAAGCAGAATTTGGCACTCCTCTGAAACACGTATGTTTCTCTTTGCTCTTTTACAATGTTAGTAAAATACAGTAATATTATCATTAGTCATTTAAATGACAATGGGTGGACGCCTTGCACCTTCATGTTCACTTTATACTCCCAATCTTTTGCCCCAGTCCCCAGCATCTGCAAATCTACCTTTCTATGCTCCAGCTACCTGAACCGTCCATATTCCAATAAATAACTCTTCACCCACATTCTTGTAAGAAGCACAGACTGAGGCAAAATCGCATCTCTGGACTACTCTTTTCTGAGTGAAAAGACATGTTCAAGGCCCTCAGGGGAAAGGTCTTACCACGATTAGCACCCGAGGAGAGATCTAAAGAACCAAAGGTGAGTTGAAAGGAAGAGGTGCATGGCCCCAGCTACAAGGTGATACAATATGGACCCGAGGCTGACCTCCTGTGGGTGGAACATCAACAATGACAATGAACATATGGCCACTTCTGTGCAGGTAGTATGGGACGGTGTGCCTCCTTAGATAGCTGTCCCTACTATACATGATAAGGCATGTAGAAACATGTGAAGCCGCATTATCTGTGGAGAGAATCCAAGGGTGGCCATTTTCCTCTATGCAATCTAGGGTATAATGCTAACTTGTTGATTGAGACCTACCAAGGAAGTCTAGAGACATCCCCAAATCGCAGGTAGAGTATAGACGGCAGCCTCTGAAAGAAGCATGGAATGCTTAATGAGCTGATTCTAATAATAGTTGCATGGCCTACGCAACCTGTACCGGAACTGATGTCAAATGGTCCGCTCAGAAGTTTTCTCCCCATGTAAGCAAGTAATGACAATGGGGAAAGACATGAATACTGTACTCGGAATCTTCTGATCTACCAGGAAAAGTAGGAAACCACAGAGATGAGATCGTGTTGTGGGAATTCATTCCGCCAATCACCTTTCAGATCCAAAAACAATAGGGTGTGGTCTGAGGTACTTGTCACAAACAGGAAGTGTGATCAGCCATTTTTTTTTTCCTTTCACTTGGTTGGAGACAGGTAGGAGATTGGTTTGCAGCTCCCAGCACCCACAGAGCAGGGGAACACGGAGGCTTTCTTATTGTGAGTGTTCTCCAATAAACATCGGTTATCCTTTATTATGGCCTCTCGCGGACCTCCTTTAACTATACTACAAGATGGAGGGGTTTCTTGTCATTTTCTTAGAGCTGACAGAGCACTTAGTAAAAAGAGGGAAAATTAGATTTTTCCTAACACGTCCTTACTGGTATCCAAAAACTTGAGTCTCCCGGGACTTGGGAAATTGAGCAGGAAGAAAGTTCTAGAAGTGACAGAAAATATCCCTCAAACCTGACCACTAATGATTCAGTTCATATATATGGGCTTTAATAATGGCTCAGTAGAGAAAAATATATTAAAAGAATACTTTATATCTAGATTGGGAGAGACTAAGTTAATGATTACGAGTGATAGTACTATTATTATTGGGGGAAGGGCTCATGTGACATTGCAGGCATGTAAAGACAGAGGACAACTTTGTGAAGCTGCTTCTAACCTTTATGGGAGTTCTTGGGGTCAGATGCATGACAAGTTCTTTCCCCACTGTGCCATCTCACCAGCTCTGGAAAACATTAACCAAGAAGCTAAAGTCTTCACAACTTCGTTCATGAAGCTGTGCAATAGTGTTGGATGGCAGAACAATTCAGCTGTATTACTATTAACTTTCCTTAAGACAAAGACTTTGTAAACTGAAGCCACCCCAGAAAAATCAGCCCCTGAAGGACAAGCTCATATAAGCCATTGGGAGTACTATGCTATTGCCAGGTAGGGGTCCCCATGAATCTCACTGGCTGGAAGACAATATGAAGAACATATATTACTGAGAAAATTTGGTGTGAGAAAAGTGGTGTTTGATGTCCAGTAGGCTGGAATGGTTAAAACTGGGTTCACATTCGATCTTATAAAGAAATTAAACCATAGGGGACCTTGGCAGTGGTATGGGGCTTTATTGCCTTTGACAAACCCCACGACAAAATGAAGTCCTCACAAGGTAAGTGAGGCCCTGGTAGTGCTGAATGACAGAGTAGCATGTGAATTATCAAATCAGCAGGGCTTGAAAGAAAGTCATTCAAATAAAGTGTGGCAAATTTGTATGAGAGTTTTTAAAGAACAGTCACCTTTATTGCTTTTGAGCATAAGAAAGGCATTAAATAAAGCCTTAGAAATGTTTATAAAACAAGTGAAAGAAGTAAAAAATGACACAGTAGTGTAGGTGAAAAAGATGATGCCTTTCATGGGGTGGACAACAACCTACGAAAATATGTTATACATACGTATACACAGGCCTACACACACACACACACACACACATACATACACACACAGAGCTATATATGGCAATAGCTCTCATCCACAACACTTCACGGAACTGATTCAAGTAATAAGACATGTCCTGCTGTATTTGAATTTGTTAAGATGGTTTTTAACATAGCTGACTTGTTGGCCAGAAATGCATTTCAGGCACCCCACATAATACTGTTGCTTTCATGCCAAAACCAGATAGTGAGACCCTACTTCTGAATACACTGCAAACTTTGTCTGCAGATGTAAAACTTATGCTGTAACGCAGATGAAAGCTCATTGCCTGCTTGCTGGATTGGAAGCATCATGGCTGCTATGCAGGGTGCTGGGAGAGAATTGTTTCCACAAGGTTTGCTCAGTTAGGCAAGAGATACCTACTTGTACAATAGTGGCACGCCAATTATGTGCAACCAACTGCTGTCTGATTGAATTTAAGACCTAGAATGCTAAATTTGGTACAGTGTGGCGGCAACTTTCACTGTTTTCTTACAAAAAAATGTGAAGTGCCTATCAGAGTTTTTTAAAATATTTCTGTTTACAACCACAGATCAATACTGCTATCCGCACTGGTCCTAAAGGAAACTGTTTTGGCAGTAGACAGTGCTTACTGTAGGGAAGCACTACAGTATTATTAATCAAACTCCTCAGAATAAGGAACTGTTCCTGTGACATTGTAGGAAAGCATCCAGTCATACATGGGAGAGAATAATTAGACATCCATAGTGTACATAACACAGTGGAGAGCAAAGGAAAGACAATGGAAGAGTCAGATGAAGGGGGGGAGTCTGGTGTCACTATTTTCTTTCAGATTGTAACATCCCATCATTAAGCGGGGTGGGGGAGGCCCAGAGATGAAGTTAAAGTTATAAGAATCCACATGAATGTTAAAAGTTCATCGGGTCCTTCTATGAGATTATATAAGCAGTGAACAATTGCTGGGGTACATAATACTCTTCAGTGGAACTTTAATGAAGAACAAGCAAGAGAATTCTACTGATGAAACTGTCATGACTCATCACCCATTCTGGGATGAGCTGTTCAGTGACGCATTATGCTGAGTCACCCAGGTTCACTGAGTAACACAAAATGTTCATGCAGCAGGCTAGACTTGGTTGGAATCCTTTCATCTGACCCTTGCTGTAGGATTGCACTGTGGGAAGATGTTTCTGTTTTGCCTCACCTGCCTAAGGCACCTTCTGATTGGTTTAATAAAGAGCTGAATGGCCAACAGCTAAGCAGGAGAGAATTTGTAGGACATTCAAGGAGCAAGATAAATTCACGGGAAGAATCTGATTGGTAGGTGATTCGCCAGCCAGATGCGGAGGAAGTTCAACATACTGTACTGAGTAAAAGTAACAAGCCACATGGCAGAACATACATTAATATAACAAATAACATAAATATTCAGTTAATTTAAGACCTAAGAGCTAGTTGGGAACAAGCTTAACCTAAGGTCAAGCTTTCAAAATTAATAATAGGAAAAAAGAAAGAGCTGCAACAGACTGTTGCTGATGCCCTGGATGGAGTGGAATGCCGTTTGTTTCGATCTCCACTGGACAAGCAATACAATAACATGTAAGAAATGTCAAAGTATTAGCCTAACAGCTTAAAAAAACATAGTCAAACTATTCAGTTAGATGGTAATCTAAGCCTTACAGAAGCAGACCAACAATTTCATAGTGAGTTAAAAATATTTATCATTTTTATCTTCAACTCTTAAGCTGAATATCATGGTTAAATTTAGAAGTAGAGCAAATTACAGTATTTAAAGCATCATTCATAATAAATTGGAACCATTTAAATTAAAGTTACTGGAACAAGAAGAGGGAGAAAGTATGTGACATAATTGTTTCAAGTGTCAAATGTGAAAAAAAAATGTTTATTATAACTTTGGTCCTATCTTCTCTTAACAAAATGCCTAGAGACCTTCCTTTCCCAAGCAGATTCCTTGACTCTGCCAGCTATTGAACAAAAAGACCAATGATTTCATGCACATCCACCTCTCAGGGGTGAACTGTTCTGTTGAAAAGCTTTCTCCCTTGAATGCTCATTACCACCTGCGGAGATTTCAACAAGTTCATGCTAATAGCAACACTAAATCATTAGTTCACTTCTACCCCTGAACATCATTAGATTCAAGGTTGTGTTAGAAGTAATCCAATTATCAGGACAATCATATTGATGCAGCTTCCAAGACATTTCTGAAGAAATTTTTACAAAAAAATTAGCCATAACACATATAAATCTTAGAAATAAGATGACTGAATTTTTCAGTGAGGGCATAGAAGGTTAAAATAGGGCATCTGTAGGGACAGGACATACAGAAGGATCTAATCCAAATGAAGGGTAGCAATTGTGGCATAGCTTTAGAGCTCTCAAATCCCTTCTCCCAAGTAAAAACTGCAACTACAAGTTCAACAAGTGTACTTAGTTTTCCTTCCCCTATTCTGTTCTGCACTTCTTCAGATAAAGGATAGAGTTGTTCAGTGCATAAAGCCATATCTGATGTCAGAAACACCTGGATTTGCCTTCTCTCCTCTTCTGACAGCTCAATTGGCTTCATAAAGGGCATACCAGCACCACCTGGAAGCTTCTTAGACCCATATCCCCAGCTCAGACCACTCATCCGGGATGTGTGTGCATATTAAAGCCCCAAAGCATAGCATACAGTACTTGTTAGATGTATCTCCCTGGGCCAGCATCCAGAGCTCTGGAAGATCCAGCTTCTACATTAAAAAGTGAGTCCAGTAATAGCCTCTACACCACAGCGCTACTGTGAGGAGCCACTAGCCCATCTAGTTAGTAAACCGCATTCGATAAAGCCAAACTGATATTAAGTTCTATCATCTACCTCTTACTTGCACGTTCATGATTTTCTACTATGTTTTGTATAGAAGTCTGTAAGTACAACATCCAGGTAAATAAAGCTGCCTGAATCTAGATGCCTCCTTTGCCATAGCCTACAGCAAACACAGAAGGAAATTAAAGACAGCCATCTTTTCATTCTCAGCATAGCTCAGCACCTGTGTTTCCGTTAACTTCACAATATTTCCCCATGAAATTATGTTTCCTATTTTCATTGAGTCAAATAAGTTAAATTGAGAAGTTAGCATGAAAACATACATGCGCCTGTCTCCCAGGTGTAACTAATTCTATCTAATTACTCGCTGTGACCCAGGTACTCTGTTATCATGCAGGTAATATTATCACTTATCCCCTACAGAATTCAAACCACACAACAGGTGGCTTTAACTTCAGCCAGAAATGAGAAATAAGAAAAATTCTCAAAAGCCCCAAAGGTCAGTCTGAATAAGACATGATGCATTCGACTCCATTAAACAGTAGTTTATAGATATCAGGATCTTATGCACTTAAGTAGGAAGTGCCTTAATGCTATTAAAGTTTAGGTCACAAACATTTACATCTCTAAGCATTTCTAAATAACATTAATCTCAAGAAATTTGAAGATAACAAGATTTTAACAAGTTTATCTTACCATGGATAAACTTGCTATATATTTTAAATTATAATAAATATTTAACTAATAATTTGATAAACCAGATACAACAGTAGATATTCCTACTACATTACATCAAGATCAGATTGTAGATGCCTTAAAAGCCATAATCAAAAGACTTATCAGTACCTAAGAATGAACATAAAAATTTGAAGGCCAAGATAACAGTTTGGAGATATAAAGTAGTATTTCCAAAAGTTTTCTATATCAATAATATTAAAAACAAAATCCCAGTGTAGATTTCCCAGATTAATTATATACTGAACATATATTATTTAAATTAAAAAAATAAGTTCCAGTAGCCGGAACAGTGAACAGAGGTTAATAGAGGAAGGAAAATTGCACAATAAATGATCATGGGAAAATCAGATGGAAAAAAGTTAATTTAATTTGAAACCTGAACTTATATACCAAATCTGCTGCAGATGTAGTAAACAGTTGAATATGGACAACAAAACTTAGGAGCCTTTAGGATTAATCATATTTTATGACTGTGTATATGATTTAATAGTAATGGAAGTCTTTTCAAAACAGAACACTCAGAAAAACTAGTGATAGGAAGTTGGCTTTGATAACATTAAAGTGAAGAATTTATCAAAATACTCAACAAAGACAATTAAAAAGCTACAAACGAAACTTAACATAACACCAAGTTTACATAACAGCAAGAACTGAACGCTTATAAAGCCAATGAAAAGAAGACAAATGTGCAATTGCTGTGAAGAGCCTTTTCACGGGAGACTAGAGGATGGTGACTGAGCGCATACCTCTCCAGACTTCTCACAGAGACCAGAGAATAGTGACCGAGCACACACCTCTCCAGACTGAAAGGATTTCCCTCCAGAAATTAGCAGCGGTACATCCCATCTTACAGCCATTTATTGCCAGATAATTAGGAACTCTGACATTGTTGCGCCTGTTCAGAGTATGAACTAGTAAGAGCTTAGATATCCCAAGTAGAGAACTAAACAGACAAAATGTTTGGGGGAAACAGCCATCATAGTTATATGAAATGCTTTTGTGAATTCACCTTTGTCTGGCAATTCTACTATCCTGGACTGAATCTTTGATGCGCCTAGATAGTATCTAACTGTGAATATAACATCCTTTCTTATCTTCAGTTTTATTCTCCATGTGTCCATGACCTATGTCCATACACAGCCTGAAAACAGTAACAGTAAAACTCCACAAATGAGCAATCCACACATTTTAACGTTCATGCCATCCTGAACTCCACACCGAAACCTCACTCCACACTGCCCAGAACAGGAGTCAGCCTGTGGAGGTGGAGATTTCCACACTATATAAGCAACCTTTCATGTGAGCATTTAGTATAACAGCCACTGCAGTTATCGGGTGATCACGATGGTGCTGTTTTTAAAGTATGCAACAGCACATTCACCTCATCTTACCACCAAGCCGTGGTCATCTTAACTCATCACAAGACAGGTAAACACAGTTAAGCAAGATGTTTGCAGACAACTTTTATTAGTTTGCTATAATTTTATTAGTCATAGCTGTTATTAATCTTATATGTTGGCTTGTGACTAAGACTTGATCATTGGGGAAAATACAGTATAATACAGTAAAATAAATACAGTAAAATAAAATACAGTAAAATACAGTATAATGAGATCGATGAAGTCTGCATTGACCTATCAGAGATAGAACGGAACTTTTAAAGCTGGATTAGTACAGATCATGGACAGTATCTTTTCCCTGTCACTGTTTGGGAAACAGTAGAGTATGGAGAACACTCAGGTGTCGTTTGCATTGTCTTGAGTGCTGTTATTAACTCAGAGATGATTTCAAGAATTCAGAAAGATGCATGTAGGTTACATGGAAATGTTTTATCACTTTACACACAGAGAACTGTGACTCTGCCTACTGGGACAGATTCGACCTAATCTCCCATGGACACGCATAGACACTGGCTTATGGTTCAACACTGCGCACAACCTCAGTCTTCCACTAAGTGGTATCTGGAGATGCGGAACTGGAATTATTTATAAATTCAAGCTAAATGAAAGTCAGTGAACCATGCAAACACAGTGTGGGTGAAGAAAAGCCAGCCTCTGAAGGCTACAACTGAAAATCAGCAAAATTTTAAAAATTGTATAGCAGAGCAGGGGGAAGAGGAAGAACTTTTCTTAAAGTCGGAAATGGTTAACCAATTATCTGGCAGAGTGGACACTTTGGCAGGAATGTGGAATTACGGACTTGGAGAGTGCTACAGTTTAGGTACTAGCAATAATAATGAAGTTATGTTTTAGTATAGATTAAAACATGTTCAATAGATTATAATGTATGACTCACATAGGTATAAATTTGCATGCATCAGTTAAATATACATCTCTGATAAAAGAAAATGGTAATCTAATAAAAATGAAGTAATGTGTAGAAGAAAATTATCTGTTTGCTTGGTATTCGCATTGATTCCATGAACTCATCAGTTGAACACGGCTACAAGGAGAAAAAAGTAAACCAAATAAAATGCTGCAACCCAGCAAGAACCTTAAAAAACACACAGTCAACAGGGAATGACCGAGAGAAAGCACAAGCTGAACTCACCACCAGGGCTTTAGATCGGTTGCTCAAGAGTTTCTCGATGTCTCTGGCCGCGATTTCCACCAGCTGGCGTGCATTATTTGGCTCCACAGTATACATCTCCTGGTATTTTTCATAAATCTATGTCAAATGAAAAGGAGACAGGAGCAAGGGCTGGTTGGTTTTTTAATTTTTGGTTTGCAAATTCCTATTATAATATGTTTAAAATCAAAAAACAAATAATTAGAAAGACCTTCCCCTTTTTTTCATCATGACTTATTTAGAGTTCGTACATACCCCAGGAAAACATATGGAAATAAATGTAAATTTTCTGTAAGACTACTAGCTTGCAAAAATAATAGGTCAGGCAACTAATTATAAAACATGAGTCATAACACTCCATATGCATACTGGGGGGAGGGGGTTGAAGCTTTCCTGACAGCCCAACTTCAAAACTGGATATTAATTGTTGCCCTTACTTTAAGAAAGGTAGGCATCCAAGGAAATAAAGAGAAAGCCATACACCGAAGGTTAAACATGGCAAATGTGTATGAATAAGGTAGAAGCTTTGGGCCAGACCAGATGGATTATGGAGTCTTCCTGCTATTCTCCCCTTCTGTGGCTAGGGAGGATAAGTTTACTTCTTATGCTTACAGAGATAAGAGAGCAGTAATGAGAGACAGAGACGGCAGTAGCAGTTCATGGAAGTGAACAGAGGCCCCCAAGACAGTTGACATCAGGAGAAGGTTGAGAAGTCTATGTTAAAGTTGAGGATAGCTTTGTAATGGTTTTCTGCTTATCATATTAAATGTGGGCATTTTTCTGTTTGAATTTTCATTTTGTTATTTAAATCACAGAATAAACCATGCCAAAGTTGATGTAGTACATAGAATTCAGACTCAAGCTCATTTCTGGGTCATCCTGGTGTGTGCAGAAGGATTTCCCTCCAGTGGCATAGGCAGCATCTGGTTCACAAAACCTGTCCACTCCCAGCAGGAGAGGAGAAACTGGGAGGGGCTGGGGTGTGGGGGAGGGACGGGCAGCGGCTGTGTTTGGCTGGAGGTCTGCTCTGAGAAGGAAATCCCCTATGCACTGAGCAGATGGGGCTCACATGCATGACTAAACCATCTTTAAAGGCCAGGGCCTGGCAGCTTTTTATTGCCTTGTAAAAGGGAACCCAGGCATATACCAGAACCAGTTCCACTTGCTTTTGTTCTGGCATCAGTATGGCTTTACAGGTTCTAAAGCCTGGCCCCAGCTGAGTACAGAAGCCAAGTGACAAATGGTCGCTTCAACTGGATACAAATTCAGACGTGTATCTATCAAAGATGATGTTAGTTCTCAATGAGGGGACACATACACACACCTATATACATACACACACACCTATATATATATATATATATACACACACCTATTACACACACACCCATACATTTATTATATCTACACTTTGGGGTGTGGAAAATGCTAAAGATTGATCTTAGGGAATACTCATGTCCGCACGTGCACTCAAGCACATACGCACATACATACATTTATCATATACACTTTGGGGCATAAAAAGTGCTAAATTCTATCTTAGGGGGATATTCATGCATGCACACACGCACGTGCGAACACACATACACACATCTATTATATATACACTTTGGGGTGTGAAAAGTGCGAACGTTCCATCTCAGAGAGATACCACGTTAGGAGAGCCCTCAGCCACTGAAACACATCCCTATGTCCCTATGCCTACACATTTTAGGACATTACTGGCTAACTGGTGTTTTTAGGATTTAAATCGCCGTGTGCTCTTTAAATAACCAATTTCTGTGAACTCTGAAGACTTTTGAATACCAACCTGCAGATCTTCATTCAAATTATTATAGGAGCTTCAGTTTTGTGATTTAAAAGAAACAGCTCCTGATTGGTTCCCCCAAGCCTCCTGCATATTACCAGATGGCTTATGCTTTCATTGGATGGATTATCGCGTCCTGTCTTAAACATCCCAGCTCTCCTTGAAGATTTCCACCCAACATGAACCTCTTTTATTTTGGACTAAAATGAGGTTTTAGAAAATCAGTACTTGCATTGATTAATTGATTCAAGTTACAAATAGATAAACCCCAACATAATTTTAATTGATCCAGGCAGTTAGTTCTGCAGAAAGGACAATAGGGCTAACTGATGTGAAATGTACTGACACTTGTATCGTTAGTTTCTTGTGCATTTCTCTACAAAGCATATCCTTCTAGTGGTGTAGGGAGTGTAAACCATGCCCCACAGTTGCTGGAGATGGACTCAGACGTACATTTACTAAGTCACAGCATGTGCCAGACATGTCACTTGGTGTCCTGAAGAACAAAAGGTGTGTAAATTAATTTCTTTCAAATATGTATCTATTGTGACAACTATGTATATGAATATTTTAGTAAACTTTCATTCTGGCATTATTGTTAAATACTTAAGAAATACTATAGTTTGAATAATGGTTGTTCCCCATTTGCTCATGTGTTTAAAGTGATACAATTTGTAGGTACTGGAACTTTTATGGGGGTGGGATCTATTGGAAGCTTTTTAGAGCTGGGGGGAATGCTCTTGAAGGGAAGTGGGAACCATAGCATCCTCTCTATTTTTCTCTTTTGCTTCCTGACCCTGGAGTTAGCGCTTTCGCTCTGCGTACTCTGCAACCAGAATGGGTTTGCCTGTCACTCACGGACCAGAGCTACTGAGTCAGAACAAACCTTTTCAGCTAATTACTTCAAATATTTCATATAGTATCAAAAGCTAGCTAACACAATAAATGAAACTAAAATCTCCATAACACTTAAATATAACAAGTTAAGGAAGTTTAAGTGTATAAAGCCAGTGAAAATACCTGAGTATACTATTTTATAGAGAAAATGAAAATTGAAATACTGTGGTAGTCACTAAGAGTGAATTGATTTTATAAAAAAAACACCCACTGAAAGACCCATCTTCAGCTTTACAGCTTTAAAAAACATGATAGTAATCATTAGAGATACTTGGGAATCCTTTCTCCCTCTTTTTTTTCTTCCCTTTGTTTTGTTTTTCAAGACAGGGTTTCTCTGTGTAATAGTCCTAGAAGTCAGAGAACTTTCTCTGTAGACCACACTGTCCTTGAAGTCAAAGAGATCTGCCTGCCTCTGTGTTCCAATTAAAGGCATGTGCTACCACTACCACCAGCAATATTGGGGAATCTTACAAAAGATTCCCAATATAGATGAAGAAAACAGTTTTCAGATTAGATTTCAAATTGAGTTTCACTATGGCACAATATCTACTCATAACGTGAGCTTCTTCAGTTTCCCATCACTAACATAATCTAGATTTCTATAATCTTAACACGCTAACTTGTCACTATTTAAAAAATGGTCTAAGGATCTTTGCCTCTTAATTTGTCCCCTTTCCTGAAACTCAAAGTTTCAGGAAATTCAAAATGACTGTCTTCAATGTCATTTATCCAGCTTTCTCTTTTGAAGGAAGAGAGCATGAATTGTAAGTAATACAGGTTTTTGGAGCCAGACAGAGCTGCAGGAGAGTTGCGCCAATGCCTCACCTGTTACGTGATATTGGCTTCTGTTTTTCTACTACAAAGAATGTAGTACATAAAGAGGACTCAGGGCAAGACGTGCATCTGTAGCACGACACGCTAAAATGCCGTGGGATTTCACAGAGCAAATCCTCTGAAGCCACATCTGACATGGCCTTGGCAGGAAGCAAACTTATCACCTGAACATTCTTCCTTGCTCAGAATCTCAAATGCATTGAATGGTTTTCACTGTTACCTTTTAAAAAAACAAGTTTTGTTGTGATAATAATATAGGTTATAGTTTTAAACTCTTTTTCATTAAAAACTTCTTAAGCTGCCTCTATTTCCAACATAATCTTGAAAATAACACTTCTTACAATATCACAAATATACTTTATATAAAGTGCACCACTGAAACATTTTGGAAATTGTAATACTTAACAGTATGCCATGAAATTCTATGGATAGCCCCAGAACAGTATTCTAAGCAGTTAGTTTCATAAGCAATGTATGATATATTTAGATGTTTCACATATAACATTAATTTTCCACTTTAGAAAAAGGTAAAATTACATTTAACCTGCCATAACTGTTGATTTGTTAAGGTTCTGGGATGTTAGAGTGGAGGGAATTTGAGCTTCATTTCATTCCAGGAGAACAAGCCTCGGTCGCAGAGCAGCAGAAGAAGAGAGGTAACCTGGCATGATTAGGCAAAGTGCGTCAGTCCCACAGCAGCTCTATGCCACACAGTACCACTGGGCATGGAAGGACATAGGAAAGTCCCTTGAGGTAAGTGAAAAAGAACCCAAGAGCTAAGTATCAGCACATTGGCCAGGAGACAACTTCAGTGTGCCTCCAGGGAATTACAAAGCAGGACTTGAAGTACCCTCAGTTGGACGATCACCTGCCGCTGTGCCTGGCTTGCTATGTGGGTGCAGGAGGACCTGAACTCAGGTCTCCACGCATGCACAGCAAGCTCTTCCCTAAGTGAGTTATTTCCGAGCCCTTGCAATAAAACTTTCATGCAATGAGAGCTGTCAGCTACCAACTGAGTGCCAATCACATCAACCTGCAGATCTGCCTTCCTCCTCAGGACTTCCCTTTCTTTTTTTTAATATTTATTTATTATGTATACAATATTTTGTCTGTGTGTA
>LOJH01004220.1:0-32403 GCA_001685095.1 Ellobius talpinus | reverse complement strand
GTGTGTGTGTGTGTGTGTGTGTGTGTGTGTGTGTGTGTGTGTGTGTCTGCCTGTGTACATGCATGAATATATGGGTGCCCTAGGAGGCAGAATAGAGCATTAGATTCCCTGGAGCTGAAGTTACAGGGGATTCTAGGTATGGTTGCTTTACAGAAAATAAAACAAAATAACAAGTGCTTTCCTCTGGAATGTGAGACACCAGGAAAAGAACATAGATGGTACACTGTTGTCCACAACAGAGAAAAAAAAAGATGTGCCTCATTCCTACTTTGTTTCTGCTTTTTCTGTCAAAACAAACAGATTTCTCAAGGGAATAGAAACATGAATCTGCAGTAACTTGCAGTGAAGACAGGGACTGTCCTGGCAATCAAAGGAGCAATGTGCAAAGTGTTGATTTGAAGCAGTGTCTGGCAAAATTCAGACTGGATCATTTAAAGGAAGGCTTGAAGTGAGCAGTTCATCAAGATGTCCTCACAGTGGTTCACTCTGCAAAGCCCCTGCTAGCTACACATCTTCGCTCTCTGCTCTTCCCTAAGCAACTTCTGGCAGTGCTGGTGATGGAGACGAGGGCCTGGTCTGTACTAAAGAAGCTGGTGGTCCACCAATGCACTACATGAACTCTAAATGAACATTATTGTGAGTAGGAAGACTCTAAACACTTTGCCCATCTACTTTGCTTACATTAGTCTGGAAAATGCAGTAAAGACATTGCATAGTTTAATCAGGGCAAATTTAAAGGAGTGAACCTTCTCATTTCATGAACTTCTATGTGTCAGCTCTGCTGGAGATCAACAGGAATTACTCTCTGTCTTCTAAAGGTTATAGACCATAAATATTTGCCAAATGATTTGATAATAATCAGATTATTTCCCCAAGCACAATGGGAATCCTGTTCACAAATACCAACTACAGAATATTTAGCAAGTTTAGTTGATCAGGAAATCAACATGAACTATGCACTAGCAATGTTTCCCTCAAGATTTAACATCAGTGGGCATACTTGGTTTGGTAGTGGTAAACCTGTAACAGTTTTAAGGGCAATGAAAGAGGAAGGGAGGAGAGAGATACTGGGCATGAATTTAGGGCCTTGTACATATCAAACTAGCATCCTTCCACCAAGACATATCCCTAGTGAACACCACAGTTTTAGTATTTTATTTTATTTTTAATTTCTTTATATTTGTATTTGCCATATGCACACATGTGTACAGGTGTACCAGAGCAGGATATTTGGTGTCCTGCTCTATCACTGACTGTCTTGTCCCCTTGAGAGAGAATCTCTAACTAGCCTGGAGCTAGGATGGTGGCCCCAGCAATCCTCCTGTTTCTGCCTCCCCAGTATTGAACAAAAATTATCTCAGGGCCTATACCTGGAGGCCTATAGGACAGAAAAAAGCCTGGCTCGAGTTCAGGGCCTATGCTTCGAGGCCTGTAGGACAGAGAAAAGCCTGGCTCGAGTTTGAGTGAGGATGAGACAGCAAAAACTAGGTAAACGCCACTCCAGCCAGAGGGAGGATTTAGCTGCTTATCATTGGCTGAAGGTACCCTCACATTACAGGATGTCGCTTATCCTTGATAAGTGGATGCTCACATTAATAAACTGAGTTCCTGCTTTGACTCGACTCCCTATCATGTTTGATTGTCCCGCATCTTGAGGCTGCTGGAATGGGTGGATAGGGCACTCACCTTTCCCTGGGGAATAAGGTAGCTCAAGGAAGCCTAGCACCCAGCACTGGGGTTACAGACATGCATGGCCATACCCAGCTTTTTCTTTATGTGCTAAGGATTTGAACTCAGGTTCTAATTTGTGCAACAAGCACTCTTACCCACTGGGCTATCCGCCCAGCTGCAGGATCACATTTTAAAATGAACTTTATCAAAGTTGGTTTTACATAAAGTCAAGATGTTAAGAGGATATGGCAGTCACATTACCTAAAGAGGGAGGGCCCAGGTGAATAGTGTGCCTTTCAAGAGATCTGGGAAATGGGGCAGAAACAAAATGTAGTTTCAAATGGGTTGCTGTGTGAGAGAACTTGTTTATTAAGAGGACAATCTCATGGGGGGTGTGGTTGCTTCTCTGGCCCTCTGTTTGAGGGAGTGCTGCTCGTTGACCTGGCATTTCACCATGTTGACTAGGCTAGCTGGCTAGTGTTGGGCACCTTTCAGACTCTGTTCAGAGATTAGGCTACTCAACAAAGTCAGAGATATAGGAAAGAGGTGGAGCAAGACGAAAGTAACTTTAATCTTATCTTTAACTAGGACAGTAATTGGAACAAGAATGAGTTCCACTGGTATTTTCCATGACCTCAACCACACCTTGTGAGTAAAAATGGCAATCAAATAATATATTAAGAGCCCAGAAGACTTTAGGTCTCTGCCATTTCCCCAGTATTTTATATATATATGTGTATATATATATATATATATATCTCCAGTACATAATATGTATATATATCACTATTTTTATTATTTTATTTTTATTTATTCTTCTATCATAAAACAAATCTTAACTGCAGTTTTCCCTCCATCCATTCCTCTCACCCCCACCCCGCTACCACATTCTCTCTCCCCCAGATCTACCAGATCTACTCTTCCTCCATTTCCCTTCAGAAAAGAGCAGGCCTCACAGTGATTGATATCCACCAAACCTAGCCTAACAAGACACAGTAAGACTAGGCACATACCCTCATATCAAGCCTGGACAAGGTAACCCAGTAGGAGGAAAATAATCCCAAGAGCAGGCAAAAGAGTTAGAGATACACCTACTCCCACTATTAGGAGTTCCACAAAAACTCCAAGCTACACAACCATAGCATACATGCAGAGGAAATAGATGAGCCCCTATGAACCTTGCTTAGTCGATCTCCTGGTGTTCTCCACCACTCTGGTTCCTACAATCCCCCACCCCTTCTGCTGGGTTCCTAAGCTCCACCTAATGTCTGGCTGTGGGTCTCTATATGTGCTCCCATCAGCAGCCAGGGGAAGCCTCTCTGATGACAATCCCTAATACACATTTTATTATTCTGCCATATCAAAGGATAAGATTGTGAGTTCCTCATTTCTTGTCTCACTTCCCTGTTACCTGGCTGTTCTCAAGGTAAAAAGCTGTATCTAGTGATGAGAAACAGACCCCAATGGGCAGGCCCTTAGATCTTAGATGAGCCAGAAGAAGGGAGCTTCTAAAGGTCACTTTCACACAGTCCCTGCAGATGGTGACTTTGGAGTAGCAAGCAGGAAGGGCAACACATCCAAGAGCCGCCTGCTGCAAAGGCATCCATCTGCCGCTAAGCAAGTGTAGTGGAGATGACAGGTTAAGCCTGTAGCTGGAGCAAATGCGACTTTCTTCCCAAGAAGCATTTGTCAGGAAGTTCTGTGACTCATGTTATACTCATCTCAACCGTATCTCCTGCACAGTCCCAAAGCATGGAGAAAGGATATTGCTTCTGAATCTGCACCTATACAACTTGCTGGCTGCCCGATTTGTTTCTTTCAGGAGAGCTGCCTTGTACAGAAAAGCACAGTTCCTTTTAAAATATTGTTGTGGACAGAGTTGGGCTTTTATGGCTCTGTGAATCTAGGCCTTATCAGGTTAAGTGTGTGCTCTTCCTTAGCTACACTCCCCACCCCCACATGCGCTATTTTCCTAAAGCAAATGCTGCAGCCAGCCAAGCTGATGCCTTTCAGAGGGTGGTGATCTGTAAGTGGGGACTGTCTCCAGAGTGAAAAATTAGAGGAGGCTAAATTTCATGACCTCAGTCACTCAGCCACAGGGGAAAAAGCACTTTCTGCTGAGCTTTGATTGTGTGTAAAAGAAAAATCTCAAAGGGCTCTTAGGGTTTCTATTGTTGTGAGAAGACACCATGCCTATGGCAACTTTTATAAAGGAAAACATTTCATTGGGCCTGGCTAACAGTTTAGAGGTATAGTTCATTATTGTCATGGCAGGAAACATGACATCGTGCAGGTAACCATGGTGCTGGAGAGGAATCAGAGAGCACTCCATCTGAATGTGCAGGCAACAGATAGAGACTGCCATACTGGGTCTGTGTCATTTTAACTTTGGCACAATGGTTGCACCTTAATCTGCTATCTCAGGCAGCCAATTACAATTCTGCAGTTACCAGACTGCTTCTCTAGCAGTGGCCTCGCAGCCTAGTGAGAATGCTGTTCCTGCAGGCACCAGCCCTGTTGCTGCTGCTAAAGGTAGCATTCACTAAATCTCTACTGTTCTGTTTATGAATAAGACTTGAGATTCAAAGGCTGTAGTGAGAACCTGTAAGCTCAGAAAGGCTGGGTTGCAATTAGCTAACCTTCCCTCCTTGCTGCCATCTCTGAAAAACCCATGCTTCTGCTTTGCCAAGCCAGAAAAAGCTGCACCACTCCAAACCCCACCCTACTAATTCCTATGTCTCTTTATCTCTCCCAGATGCCCTCTTAATGTTCTATGATTACTTTCTGTCAACTAGTTGCAAACATAGCTTCCTGACCCAAGGTTAATTTTATTAACTTAATGCAAATGAAAAATCGAGGTTCACAATGTGATCAAATATCCCCCAACAGGTCTGGTTTGAGCACCTGGCACCTCAAACCCCACCCCCAGTGACTCACTTCCTCCAACAAAGCCACACCTACTCCAACAAAGCCATGTCTCCTGATAGTGCCACTCCTTATGAGCCTATAGGGGTCATTCTCTTTCAAACCACCACAGGCCCCTACCACAACATTACCATAAATTGCCCCTAAGTGGAGAATTACAGATTTCATTTAGGAAAAGAAAAACAACAAAAGCATTGCTTATTTAAATGGCACATTGAAATATGAAAATCTTCCAATGGAAGCATTTTTCTCTTCCAGTTTGTCTCTCTTGAGATTGGCCTTCTTCCTTGCACAGAAACACGTGTGCCTAAGCTGCTGTGAGGCCAGGATACTAAGGAGAAATGTGACTGGCACAGTCTGCCAGCTGCTGTGGGTGGCAGACGGAAAAGAGAAGGTGGTGCCTTCATCATAGGTCTGCAGCTGCACAATCTGTTAGAGGGGCTTTAGTGGTAGCCAATGAACTGTGGGCCCAGGTGCCACCTACACCAAAGTGAGCCCCAGGGGCCAGCAACAGCGTGTGCAATCCACCTTGGTGCTCCAGGCAAGTCACTTTCCCAGAATAAATAAATACAGCACAGTGGAGATGTTGTTTCACTTCTGCTTTTCGAATCTCTTGCAAAATGAGTTTTCTGGCATATGATGGGACACGGTTCTAAGAACTATAGTTCCAGTTTACCAAAGTTGGTGCTTTGGTAAGAAGTCATCACAATTATGAACTGAGAACTTGGTTTCCTTTAGCTATAAACTGCAGACTACTTGGATTATGCGGAGGAGGGGGACAGAAGTAGGGCAGCCAAGCCCAGTGGTACACACCTCTAATTGCAGCTGCTTGGAATTCACTCATACACAACTCACCTGGGGCTCTGTTAACTGAAACAGGAGGACCTCAAATTTAGGTCATCCTCAGATCAGAACCAAAGGGTCAGGGATGTTGCTCAGTGACAGGGTGCTTTCCTAGAACACACAAGGCCCAGAGTTCAATCCTCATCACCACAAAGAAAAGTAGTATGGTATGTAAAACGAATCTCATCCATTTAAATTGGAGAAAAATGTAAGATTTTGTTGTTTTTCTTAAATGTGTATGGGTGTTTTGTCTGCGTGATGTCTGCGTACCATGTGCTTGCCTGATCATATACTGAACTTGTATTCTGTATATCTCAAAATTTGAACTGTATATAGCCAATTGCTTATTTAATATCTCCTCTGGGATACCTATGGATACATCAAAATTACACCCCTCTCTCTCTTCTGTCCCCAAATCTAAACGATTCCACCTACAGTCTTCCCCATTTTAGTAAGTGGCAGCCCCAGCCTTGTTTGTTTGTTGAGACAATTTCTCACTATTTGTTGCCCAGGCCAGCCTTGAACTTCCTGGTTTAAGCAACCACTTCCGCTAGTAGCTGAGACTACAGGTGTGTCCCATCATACCCAATTAACCACCACCTTTTCTTTTGGTGACAGGGTCTCTCTATGTAGCTATCTTAGAACTCACTATATAAACCAGGCTGGCTTTGAACTCTCAAAGATCAGGCTGCCTGTGCTTCCTGAGTCACTGGGATTAAAGGCGTGCACCACTATGCCTGGCCATAGCCTTTCTAATACTCCAGAAACCTTGGAGCTGTCCTTGACTCTTCTCTCTCCTTTCTAATCAAATCAGGGACCAGGAAGCACCTTCACTGCTAGCACCCCGTCTGAGCTGCCTGCGCTTCCATTTGTCACGATTAATGCTGTGGTCTCCGAGGTAAGGCTGACAGATCAAGTAACAAGGCATCCTTTTCGATTAGAATTTTGGATAAACAGCAGAAATTTTTGAAAATATGTGCCCCATATAGTATCCTCCTCTAGTGGTACTCTCCTTTGTCTCTTCATGGCAAACTCCCCACAGTTACTTCAAATGGTTTTCTCAATTGCCAGATTTCCAGTAGGTTCAATCCGTGAACACCTTAAATAGCCAGTCCCCTGTAGTATTCTTTGTGTCCCCTCTGTTCATTTTTCCCCGTGGTGGTTACTATAATTTGTACCTAAAATGTTCTCCAAGGCAGAGATTCCTACCCAAGCACTACCAGGCTGGAAAAAGAGCAGCTGGGGACTTACAATGATCACCATAATAACAGGAACTGCTGGTAGTTTTTGACAGTTCTTCCCTGATTGGCAGGATGAAGTAAGATAATCAGCCAATCAGTGCCTACTGCCCCTCAAAAATTTGACATCTCTAGGGCTTTGGAGCACCCTGCAGGCAAAGGGGACTCCTCATGCCTGCCTCAGTCTCCAAAACTCCACATATCAGATTCCGACAAGAATTCTGAAGTAGTTTCCAGGCTCGAGGTGTGGCAACCACCCACCACTTCCGAGATCAGTGGCTGGAGAAGTTTGCCAGCCTGCAGACTTGCTCTCGATAGGCACCCCAGCACCTTCCAGAGCTTTGGAGTTCAACACTTCTCTGAGGTGCAGCAGCTCTCACCTAGCATCTCTTGTTCTCACCTAGCATCGCTGAGTTCAAATTTGCTCCATTTACACCTCACATGACAATTTTAAGTCGTTTCACTTATTTAATGGTTGTAATCCCATATTGACAGTAAAGTAGCTCCCATTTGTTCTGTATGCTGTCTACCCATTCCATTCTTGGAGGAGGGTGGGAAAGAGCTCACATAAACATAAAATATGGTTTCCACTCACCAGAGGGGGTCTGCCTACTCCCCCTCCATAAATGGATTCCCTGCCACATATTTTATCACAGTGACAGAAAACTAATACAAATTATTGTCATTTATCATAGTAAATATTTTGTTAATCATTTATTTGTCTTACTACACCAAAATCTAAGATCCCTGGGGGCAATGCTATGGTTTTTGTTTTTAATGTTTTATGCTCTAATGTATGATCAGCATTTGGAACAGTGCCTCCTACACAGTGATATCCAATATTTATTGAATGAATGAAAGAATAAAAAGCCTTCATTTTAACAGAACTATCTGGGCATATTTTAAATGTAGATTAGATTCTATCCAGAGCTCCTAGGAGAGAGGGAGAAAGACAAATAGCTACTACTGAAGGTGGGTCCTCGGCAGATTTATAAGTATTTCCACTTCATCCCAAGACACAGTGAGAGTCACTGTTGTAATGTACTAACTCCTTTTTGTGGATGTTCTCTTTTGGAGAAGGGAAGAGGGTCTTAGGATGGCTTCTGCCTCTTCCTTCTAAGTGCTGGGCAGCGGTTTCTTTTTCCTCTTTCCTTCCTTCCTTTCTTTGACAGTAATGTAGTCCCAGCAAAATCTGCACTCAAGGCTAGCCTTGAATTTCTGGTCCTCCTGGTTTGACCTTGTGGCTGCTAAAATTCATGCTTAGACACATCATCTGGGACTCTGTCAACAGGCAGGTTCTGGTTCATTCAGTCTGGGGTGGGGCAATAGCTTGAGTAGCTTGGGTCCACCCTTAGACAGCTTTCCCTACTGCTCAGACCCAAGACAGACTTGGGTCATAGCCAGACCTTATCAGTGATTTCCTGACTTGTAGCATGAAGCCAAGGTCATATAGCATGGAACTTAATTGCCCACCCCACTCTGAAAACTGGTAAGAACAAGACATGCACCTTTGCTCTTTGGAATCAGAAGTGCTTTCTCTCTTCAAGATCCCACTGTGATGCCTATGATATGATGCTACAACTCTTCTAACATTCTTGAAACTGAAGGGTCAATCTCATTCCCTTTGGGATGCCATCAAGGCTGCCTATGGCTGGGGTGGTCTCTTTCCTAATAGGTGTTCTTTCTATGCACCCGTATTCTCTTTTACTTATTGCAGTGGTTCACCTTCCAAAGGAACAAACACATTTATTTTAAACAGAGGCTGTTAGTCTATTAAGAGTTATGATATTAAATATAGAAATGTACTACATCACAGTTCAACATAGCAGTGTTATTTTAGTGGAACTGGCATATACACGAAGAACAAAAACTACGGAAGAAAAGGGAAAGCTAACAATGTTAAATTTAAGCACCCAAAAGTGAATGACTGATGCTGGGAGTATATGGGGCAAGGAGACTGCCATTTTGGTGTCCTTTAAGTCACACTATAAGAAGGTTTCTTAAAGGCAAGGGAAACTTTATGATGTACAGAATTAACAACTCTAACAGCTCCATACCAACAAAGGACCTACAGGCCAAGTGGCAAGACCAGTTTCTCTTTCCTAATGCTCAGGGAAAGGAAGAGAAACCACGGTGTTTGCTATACCCCTTCCAGTGACTCTCTCTTAGAGAAGTCCACACCCATGCTCTAGGGTGTGTCTTACTTTCTTCTAGAGTACCCCCTTTTCTCATAACTCTCAGGCTTAAAATCTATTTTAAATTACCTTTAATAAACACCAACTCTGTCTCATAAAAAAGGAACATCACTTCCGTTCTTGGTAAGCATCACAATTCCACAAGGTAGACAGCATTGTTCTCATTTTGTAGATTGTAAGATAATAACTGGATATCACGACACACTCTCTGTAGCCCAAGCTGGCTTAACTCAGTATGTAAGTCCAGCTACTCAAGCATATGGCAGTTCTCCTGCTTCTGCTTCTGGAGAGCTGAAATAACAGGTGTGAGCCACCATGCCCAGCTAGATCACAGCCCCAAATAATCTCTTCCACATGCATGACCTGCTTGTCATTTCAGTAGTGAGTCATTTGGATCGTAGAGCATGCTTTTCAAATGAATTGCCAACACCTCTGGCAAGCTCTGAAAGTCATTGGTCCTTTTGAATGGATTGAGTTCATCTCAACCTTTCTGTCATACTTGGTTATTATACTTGGCAGTGAAGAAATTGGGAGTTTTGACTGGGTGAGTACAGCACTTTGGTTTACAGATTAGTCTTGGGCTTCTGAGGAGCACCAAGGGTGATGACAATTAAAAGTGTGAAGTCACATGAGGGCAATAGGTCCAGAATGCCAAAGGCTGCTCAGTCGATTTCAAACTTTTCCAAGGAGATACTAATTGTACAGAAATGGTTGTTTTCCAGCTGCTTATGACTGCTGCTGTTTCCTAGCTCTTTCAACCTGGCCAAGAGCCTTCCCTTCCAGTCAGTACATACCCTTAACCCCAGCAGAGGTAAGTGGATCTCTGTGAGTTCAAGGCCAACCATGGTCTAAGTGGAAAGTTCCAGGACAGCCAAGGCTAGTAACAGAGCCCTGTCTTAAAACAACAAAGGCACCTTCCCTTTTCTAACTCCCTTGCAATTCACGATCTGTGTCCACAAACTGAGAGATAAAAATGCACAGCAAGACATGTAGGTCCTACTCAAATCAGAAAGACAACTCTACTTGTCTCTATCCTCATTCTATGAGGACCTTTGAGTCTTAAAACCTAGCGTTTCCAGCACAACGGCTTGGTCAGCTTGGTAAATCTGGAAAGTTTTGAAACTTCACTGACTGCACTGCTGCTCTCACTTCCGAATCAGGGAGTAAAGGGATGGGAAAAGGAATGTGAGTAAAATCCCAAACTGGGCGGTGGTGGGGCACGCCTTTAATTCTAGCACTTCAAAGGCAGAGGCAGGTGGATCTCTAAGTTTGGGGCCAGCCTGGTCTACAGAGTTCCAGAACAGCCAAAGCTATTCTTGAGAAACTCAGGCCTGAAAAAAAAAAGCAAAATCCGAGACATTAATCCTCCTGGCTAGTTTTCCTTTGCTGACTAAATTATCAGGTATTTGATGTGGATGGTAGGAATCAGTTCTCACAAGTGAGATTTATAAAAAAACCACACACACTATTAAATTCAAGGGAATGAGGAGTGTGGGAATGCATGCTGAGTGGTGTTGAATGCTGTCCTCCAAGCACGACAGCTGTGACTACTCAAGAGTCCCAAGATCTGGCCAGTCATTCTCTCCCAGAAGGGGTGGGGAGTGTCCTTAGATCCTCAGCTTAGATTTCAGCCATTGGCTCCTGCACCTCCCACCCATCTGCCCAGCTGCATGTGGTGTCAGGAGGTGATAAAGCAGCTGTGGTCTGAGACTTTAATTAATGAAGCTGTTTTGGGATCACCTATGTGCCTGTAGTAAGCCCAATAAACTCACTGGTTCACCAAACTGGACTTGGGTGGACTAATTACTTTGGTCTGTTCTTGGTGCCCTATTGGGGATGAGTGGGCACTTACTCCTATTTCCCCAGGAAAAGTTCATGACATAAATTGGATCTCCACACCACTCAGGACTACCCCAAATCAAGAAAAGCTCATTTAGGGTTGACATCATATCAAGAATTTATTAGACACTACAAAGAAGAGGCCATGCATATTCTTGTTTCTCATTCTCATTAAGTGATAGTGGCGGGTGAGTAAGATCTGAAGGTCAATAGATTTTGTCCTCCCACCTGAACTTGTGCTGCTGCCTCTGATCTTGGTGCATCATGGATTTACAGCTGAAGCAGCATCCAAAAATCCCCAAATAACACAACGAGGGTAGTATGGAGCTGTTGGTGGAGGGGGCCGGATGAATTAACACAGTGACACTTGACAACATTTTTTTTACAACACTATAATTATAAAGTTGAAGGCACATCTTCGACAGAAATATCAATTTACATGCACATGAGAAAAACAAACTAGACTACAGCAAACAAATATTGCACAAAGTTGTCCGCTCCTGTTTTGGATACTAACCAAAGTTTTACAATACATGACTAAACATTTCTTTAAAAACACAAGGTTGAGACACCTGGTTCTGGCTACAAAAGGCATTTATTATTATCAATGTCATTAAAAAGCTCAGGTGACTGAGAAATAAGAATTCATGCTTTTTGTTTTATCTTTTTACCCATACCAGACCAAAGGACTCAAGTAAGTCAGCATAAAAGTTGGTAATGATTTGGCGTGGATCTGTATTTTTATATTTGGTAAAGAAATTGTTTTTAAGTACAGAAAACAAAATAATCCAAAGGAGTGATATCTGGAATGTATATTTTTTTAAAAAGAATAACCTGTAACCAGATGCCTCATTCAAAGAAAATAACAAGATCGAGTAAAATAAATATTAAGAAAATAATTTTAAAACAGAATCCACAAGGAATGGGAAAATCCTCTACTACACATCTTTTTGATTTTAAGCTGTGTACAGAAAAGATATGCACACTCACATTTTTGGAAACATCTTGTCTATAGTGCTATTTCAAACATTCTGTATATATGAATAATAATTTTTTAAAAAATTAAAGCATAATATAAAATTATTTGTTCATAAGGCATCAAATTTAACTTCCTAAAATGTTGATACTAAAGTAGGAAAAGCAACATTTCTATTTCATACCTGACAGCTATACTTTTAAAACTACAATAGTAAATACTCTAGTTGTGTTTTAATCTTTAAATTCAAAAGGCATCTTTGGATACTTAAGTTAAAGGTGCCCCCTAGCTGAGTCTGCATCAAGCACTGAACAACAAAGTGTCCACGGTGCCTTCTGACAAAGAGAATGGTTGCAGATTGAGTATAGACGAGTGGCAAAGAACGTGTAAAGAACCTCAAAATAGATGCAAATAGAAACCCATTTTCTTTCTGTAGTCTCTCTCTGTCGCTCTCTCTCTCGCTCGCTCTCACTCTGTGTGTGTGTATGATATGTGTATATACATATACATATGAACATCCTCTTATAGAACCTGTTCTCAACAGTAACACATTATCTAAAGTTAGTGACCAACTGAAAGCAATGTGCTTGATCCCTCTCTAAATGAACCCCCTCTTCTAGGAATACAGCCTCTCTTAAACACATTTTTTTTCTGGTAGTGAGAAGTGAAATGCTATTCTCACTGTCCTACAACATGATGTGGAGGCAAGAGGAGGGCTCAATTATACATGTGTAACAGAAGGAGTAATTGGCTGAGAGCTGGAGGACTTCTATTCTCAGTTTGGGTCCAGAGCAAGAAAAGTCTATTGTACATCTCTAGCTGTTTCTTCTAGGAGTCAACGAGTTATGTTATGATGGGCTGCTAGAATTAAGAAACAAATATTCAAACTCCAATTCTTAAGATGGTATAGGGATTGGTCTAAAATGGAGTTTAAACACATAAGCTCACTCGCACTTTATTAAAACAGGTTTGCCTTTCTAGAGTAATAGCACCTTCATCAAAAGTCTCACCTCTTTACGATAGCTAAGAGAGAAGTTAGGTCTTCCCCAAGTCTGGAAAGACAGCTCTGCAGAATGTAAACGTTTCTGGGGGGTGTGAAGGAATAGAGAGAAAAGAGCTGGAATGGGAGAATCCCGTTCTCCTTTTCACTTTATACTCTGCTCTATACAAATGATTTGTTTATATTCAGTATTGACCTGAAAAGGAGAAATGAACATTTTCGGAGCACAAATCATATAAGATAGGCAATGTGTTTAAAGTATAGTATGCAAATAAAACATTAGGAGTTTGTTTATAAGCGCAAATGTTTTGAACAAGAGAAAAATATTGACTATAAGATATCACAAACCAGAGATTTTCTTATTTCTATATTACAGCTTGCTGTGTATTTTGATAAAAGCAGCTTTGTATGATAGTATATTTAAAAAATCATTTTGATAAGTTATCTAAAACATAAGAGGTAACTAAATTTTTACTAAATTATAATATACCAGCCAAGTGATTGTATCCCAAAAGAAGAATTTAGTGAGTTCAGGTACTTTTATACAGCTCATATATGTTAAAATATTAGTGTCAATCTTTGAAGAACTTTTCCATGAAAGAGGTTCAAATGGTAAGTTTCTAGCCTGGAACTGAGGGACAGGCTCTGCCAGGAACAAAGCTCGAGAACTCAGCAGGAGAGAGCTGAATGCTAGCCCAGAGCTAGGCAAACTGAAGAATCAGTGATTTCTGATAGCAGTGGGGAAACAGAAGGATAGAGAACTCTGCACTCTCTAAGGTCTTCTGAGTGACACAATAAAATAAGAGAAGATTTCAGAAAACTGTCAGTTATAAAAATGTTTTGAGAAAGGGTCTTAGTGTATATAGTCCAGGCTGGTTTTGAACTTGCAATCCTCCTGCCTCATTTCAAGTCAGTTATTTTAGTCAAGGAAAAACCACGTAAACTTGGTTTACTTGAAAGGTGACAAAAGCCATCCTGGGGCTCTTAGAAACTAAAGGACAAAGACGCAGGCATTATGAGGTGAAAGCAAACCCACAATAAATAAGGCACATCTATTTTGAAACAGGTGCAACTGTTTTCCTTCTAAACTAGATGCTTTGTACAGTGCTTTGAAAGCCATTGCTTCCCATTGGGGCAAGGATATAGGCTTAAGAATACCCTCAAGGTCATGCTCTCAAACCTTCACATTTTTAATCATCCTGTCTTTGGGTACTTTTTTGGTCAAATAAAAATGATTTGCCATATTAGCAACAAGTCAGCAACCTCTAACTGTGGAGTTTGTTCTAAACTTGCTGCTCTATCCTCTATCCCTAGTAAAACAAAACTGCTGGGAATTTGTTTTGGATAATGCCAGGTTCAGAGCTCTTGCCCTGAGAAATATATTTTTGCCATTAACAAATACAACTCAGATAGAATCCTGCACATAAGAGCATGAGACTGACATAAGATCCTTCCATGACAATGTACATGCTCCATCAGTGCACATGAACTTCAACTAGCAGCATCCCCCGAGACCTTTTACAGTGTGGTGTCATCATCTTCCCGGAAGTCTCCCACCAGAAGCGAGTGCTTGTCAGGTTCACTAGTAACAACACTGTTGAGGGAGCGTTTGTCAGACAGTAGTGAGTTTATGGAGGCTCTGCTGTAATTGACAATCCGGTCCAGCAAGCCCAGTCTCGGAGAATTTCTGGAGGCATCGTCTATTCCAACGTGAACGCTGATTTCTGAAGGACTCTTCTGTCCTGTGTGTCTTCGGGCACCCAACTCATAATTGTCATAAGTTGGTTTCCTGTAACTAAACATACATTAAAAGCAACCAAATGTTAACTAGATTCTTGTTGTGTGCACAAACAAAAGATCTGCCCAGTATGAAGATGTGCAAAGGTGGCTATCACTAAGAAAGTTGCTTGAAATGAACTTCATGGTGTCACATAATGCAAAGTCCCAATTGGGCTTATGTCTGTGATGCATACACTACATAAAATAACTACTTAGCTTTTCCTTTTTGTTTTGAGACAGGGTCTTTACTATGTAGCTTAGCCTGGAAAATTTGATTCTCTTGCCCCTTCCTCTGAGTTCTGAGAATACAAGTGTGTACCATCACACACACCACTCATACAATATTTATTAATTATTCCCTAATAATTCTTAAGAATTGTTTAGGAGTCTGGGAAGATGACTCAGCAGATAAAGTGATTGCTGTACAAGAATGAGAACCTGAGTTAGGATCCCCAGCACCCACATCAAAGCTGGGTGTGGTGCCTGTACCTGTGATCTAGTGCTAGGGAAGTGAAGCAGGAAGAACCTGGGGGCTCGGCTCAGTCTAGCTAAATTGGTGAACCCTGGGTCCAGTCAGAGACTCTGCCTCAAAATATAACGTAAAGAAAATATAAGACACCTGATGTCGACCTCTGACCGCCACACACATGTGCACACAGGTACATATGTACATGCACACACACACACACACAAATTACTTGGGTATACTCATCAATACAAGAATCAAACCTACTGAGAAAATTATGAGCAAGTCATTATACTTACAGTTTGAGGAAAAGGGAAGAAAGTACTACAGAAACAGATGAAGCAGCCATTGCTGCGGATCCCATCCATGGTTGCAAAACCAAACCAATGGGCAGAAAAACTCCTGGAAACAAATTTGAATTATCAACACATTTATAACATATGCACAATTTATGTTCTTATTTCTTCAGCATTTTATCCTCTTGGTTGTAGAGATTTGTGTTGCTGTCAATTTTTTTCTTAGTAGAGTGAGTGCTCTCATGAATATTCTTGTCCCCATTTACTCATGTTTCAGAATTTCCCAGGGGTGTATCCTGTTAGCTATAGGTAGATAGTCCTCGGTTCTCTAGTGTATCGGAGCTCATACTCTACTAATTTATGCATACATGCTTTTTCTTTTCTTTTTTCTGCATACTTTCTTTTTGTGAGATAGCATCTCACTATGAAGCCCTAGCTGGCCTCAACTCACAGAGAATTACATAAGTGCTGGGATTAAATTGGTATGCAGCATCATACCTGACCCAACTTTTTTAACTTAAAATTTTAAATCTGTTTGTGTCTCTGTCTATCTGCCCATCTATCAATCTATTTTTTTTTTGAGTCAATGTCTTGCTATGGTAGCTCTGACACCTGGAACATGATATATATAGCCCAGGCTAGCCTTAAACTTGCTGCTATCCTCCTGCCTTTGCCTCTCAAATGCTGGGATTACAGATGTGAACCACCATGTCAAGACACATTTGTTTTCAATAGATTTATTTGTCAATTTGTTGGTTTTTTTTGAAACAGGGTTTCTCTGTGTAACCTTAGAAGTACTGGTGCTTACTCTGTAGACAAGGCTGGCCTTGAACTTAGAGAGACCCACCTGACTCTGCTTCCTGAGTACTGGGATTAAAAAAGTATACCACCACTGCACAGTCCTTTTATTTTTCTTTTAATTGTGTGTGTGTGTGTGTGCAGATGTGTAGGTATAGATTTTCTGTACCACTTTTTCAATGTTTACCTAGGTATGAATTTTTTCAAATTATAATATTGAAGGGAAAAAATTTTAAAGTATCAAAATGTTTACAAATTCTTAGGCTGTAATAAACTTCATTGAATATTACTGGTTTTAACATCACCTCTCACCAAATTAGCAAGGTATATGCAAAAACTAAGGTCAAAACTAAACCTAATTCTTCCAATATGATAGGTGTCTAATGACTTTAACCACAAAAGTAAAAGCTGTTAAGAATTACATACCAGCAGCGATGGGAATTCCAATCAGATTATAAATTAGAGCAAAGACAAAATTGATTCGAATCCTCTTGACTGTCTTCCTTGACAAGTCGATACTTGTTACAACATCCAGAAGGTCATTCTGAGAAGAGAGAGATCGGCGACATTAGTGAGACTACTCTAACGTCACTAGGAACTCCTCTACTCATCACTCTGTACAATGGAGATTATGTATATCTTGGAATATACTGTGAATTAAGTACAAATTTCAGATACCGCTAAGCCTTGAGTCAAGTTTGGAAGAGATTTTTCAAAAAAATTTGAGGGTTCTGAAAATGTTTTCAGGTTTGTGTGCTAGTATACGAATTGAATATTTAACTAACATCAGTGAATATTGTTGTAGACAGTTATATTATTGTTAAATCTTGTTTTAACATCAGAAGCTTGTACTGAGAGAGAACATCAGTAACCTCCACTCCAAACTCAGACTTCATAGCTAGGAAGGAACATGGGACTCCGGGCAGGATCACTACACAGTACGCCTTACAGCACTACCACTAACCGTGGCAGGCAATCGCCCACTCCTCAGATCCCAGACCACAGGACCTACTCTAGTGTACAAGTACTGCCTGCTAACTGACTGTACCACTGGAGCTCCAGGACTTACTTACCCTTATTAAAACCACATCAGCTGCTTCAATGGCTACATCTGTGCCTGTGCCAATGGCAATTCCAATATTTGCCATTGCCAGAGCTGGAGAATCATTGATTCCATCTCCTACCATTGCTACCCGTTTTCCCTCCTCTTGAAGCTGTTTCACCTTAGCAACTTTATGGGAAGGCAGAACTTCAGCAAACACCTTAGTAATGCCAACCTATATGAAGAAAAATCAACTCAATTCATTTCAGGAAGTAATATTAAACACTGCAAACAAAGCTGAGCTTAGAATCATGAGCCATCATTTTTAACCTGTCAGATGCTTACATTTAAAAGACTGAAAATATTCACTAAGAATGGGAAGAAGTGAACATTATTTTTTAATAGACTTATTTATTCTTAATGCTTTCCCTGCATGTTTGTAAACATACCAGACACGTGCCTGGTGCTCACAGATGTCAGAAGAGGATACTGGATGCCCTGAAACTGGAGTTAAAGATGGTTGTGAGCCACTACCCTGAGAGCCAAACCTAGGTTCTCTGCAAGAGCAGCTAGTTCTCTTAATGGCTGAGCCATCTCTCCAGCCAATAAGCAATCTTGTGTACTGTTATTATGAACAGAATGACACTGTCTTCATGGTAAGAGCATTCAAAGTGTGCACATCATCTGCTCTGGAAAATCAGCTTTCAACTATATCTAGACACACTCTTTCATGTCCAAAGATGTCAAGAATATTTATTATTGCCAGTTTTCAAAAACAAAAAATTCAAAACCACCTAAACATCCACTACTAGGGGAATGGTAATATAAATTATAATTCATCCATACTATAGAATTCTATGCAGCAGTTTAGAAGGAATGAAATAATTTTATGTACCAAGACATAAACAAAGATCTGGGAAATATTGTTATATATAAAAACTACTTAATAAAGTATAAAATGATCCAATTATTACTGAAATGCAGAACTACATACCTGGATACAGGTATATGCATACACGAAAGTAAGGTGGGAGAATTTGACAGAGAATGTGGAAAATGGTACAAATTCTTCACAACCTTCATATTCTAACATAAGAATGTACTCACATATTCCTTCTGTTACTTACTAGAAGAGGGCCATCAAGATGGTTCAGTGGGTAAAGGTATTTACCACCAAGTCTGATAAAACCAGAGTTCAGTCCCCAGAACCCACACAATGAAGAAAAGAACGAGCTTCCACAAGTTTACCCTCTGACCTACGCACACATTCTGTGGCACATGTGCGCGCACACAAACATGCACATCCTATAAACATACACACTAGAAGAGGAGAGAAGTCATTCTAAGTGCTTTTTAATAAAAAAAAATGCTGGAAGTGAAACAAATGTAGGGTTAAGCCAAGTGGTATGTCCAAGAAAAGAGTCCCACTGGTGGCATCCAGAATGGACCAGAGAGGAACCTGCATGCAGCTCCTGCCATTTTTACAGCAGGAGATGCTGAAGGATTGGCCACACTGCTGAAAACCATGTGCATCATTTCAAAAGAAGCATCAACAGAAACCAGTGTTCAGCAATGCTACTCAAACATCCTGCAAGCTATGCAAATACCTTTTCACATCTCTAACATACAATGTCCTTCTGCCATACCACACTGATTTTAAGTGGTTAGGGATAGCTACCTGATGATAATGCAAACAATAGGTAAGGTGACTTTCTCAGCACTTAAATGGAAGAAAGAAAATGTGTATTAAGAATGAGATGTTAGCACATCTATAACTAATAACTAAGTAAACTATCCCAATAACTAAGTAAACCAATGAATTACCTGAGAAGCAATAGATCGAGCCGTTTTACTGTTGTCTCCAGTCATCAGAACTACTTCTAAGCCCATAGATTTCAGAATGTGGACAGCCAGCTCTGCCTCAGGTTTCACAGTATCAGCAATAGCTATCAAGCCACACAGCTCATCTAATATAGGAGCAGCAGAAAAACAGATTATGGTAAAAGAAGAATAACAAAACAGCAGAATAAAATTTCAGAAAGAAATGAACTCTGTTAAGCCATTGAGGGCTTGGTTTAACTCAAAACATCCTAATCTATACAGACTTTATACCACACATTCTGTGATAAGCTTCCATATTTGTGGAAAATAAAATCGATAAAGTATGGATATTTAATGAAGGTAATAGTAGTAAAATGAAAAGTAAGATGTCATTAAAAACTAAAAGACACCCACCCTTAGGTATTAAAACTATAGCTACGTATTAAAACTATAACTACAAATACTTTTTAGCTAATTAAAATGCAAACAGAATGAAAAACTAATAGGTGAATGGAGATAAAACTGGTATTTGACGCTAAGAGAAAATTACCAAAAGGTACTAATTTTCTTGTTTGAAAAACAAAAGTAAGAGGGCTGGAGAAATGGCTCAGTGGATATAAATACTTTTTACATAAGCATGATGACTCAAATTAAAATTCTGTAACCCCAATACTGGGCAGTGGGGTCGAGACAGAAGGATCACTGGGGCTTGCTGGTTATCAGTCTAGTTTCAGGTTCATTGAGATACGCTGCCTTAAGGGAGTAAGGTAGAGAAAGTGATAGGACAAGACATCTACTGTCCTCTTCTGGCTACTGTGTGCATACATTCTGCACACCCAAACTGCAATAGAATGTTATTCTATGCTTTATCCTGTACCTAACTAAAATTACGAAGTCAATACCTTCATACTTAGCAAGGACTATTGTTGCAAAGAGAGGGCCACTTGTTTGTCCCAGCTGCCCAGCTAGCTTAGCCCCAAAATAACCACACAAAAACTGTGTTCATTAAATCACTGCTTGGCCTATTAGCTCTAACATCTTATTGGCTAACTCTTACACCTTAATTTAGGCCATTTCTACCAATCTATGTATCGCCACGTGGCAGTGGCTTACCAGGAAAGATTTGGCATGTCTGATTCTGGCAGCTGCATGGTGTCTCTCCCTTTCTCCGCCTATTTTCCTCCCAGCATTCAGTTCAACTAGGCCAAGGCAGTTTCTTTATTCATTAACCAATGAAAGCAACACACAANATCACTGCTTGGCCTATTAGCTCTAACATCTTATTGGCTAACTCTTACACCTTAATTTAGGCCATTTCTACCAATCTATGTATCGCCACGTGGCAGTGGCTTACCAGGAAAGATTTGGCATGTCTGATTCTGGCAGCTGCATGGTGTCTCTCCCTTTCTCCGCCTATTTTCCTCCCAGCATTCAGTTCAACTAGGCCAAGGCAGTTTCTTTATTCATTAACCAATGAAAGCAACACACAAATAGAAGAAACTCCTACACCAGACTGTAAATGTTGAATAAATAGTCTCAGAACTGGAAATTTACCCTAGCAAATAGGAAGCATGTAAAACTTTATGTGTATGCTTATTGCAGTATTATGGTGAAATATCAAGATTAGGGCTAGCAGGATGCCTCAGCGAGTTAGGATGCTTGCCTGACAACCTAAGTTTGATTCTCAGAACCCACATGCTGAAAAGAGAAAACTGATTCTCACATGTTGTCCTTCACCTGCGCACTGTGGAAAATATGTGCCCTCACAGACAGAAAGGCAGATACATACATACACAAAAACACACACAGAAAAATATAAGTAAAATACAAAATACAAGTAAAAAATAAAGTTGTAACAACATGGAAATGAATATACAGCATGTAGCTTAAAATAAAATTATAGAATTATAGGGTGTAGCCCCATTTGTAAAGTGCTTGCCAAGAATATATAGTCCTGTGTTTGATCTCCAGAATGCAGAAATAAATAGTACAATTATATGGCAATAATGGAAAATATTTCATCAAGTAAAATAAACCTCAATAAAATAATTTGTATACCTTAGTTATTTTTATGTGTGGTACTATGGTTTGAACTCAGAGCCATGCCCATGCTAAGCAAACACTGTATCACTTATCTATCTCACTATGTAGTCCCAGATAGTCAAACACAAGCTTCCTGCCTGAGCCTCCCAAGGTGATCATAACCATAACTGGCTCCCCCCCACTACTTTTTCCCCTAGCACTAGGTATGAAACCCAGGTATGAAACTCTACTGCTGAACTGCATCTCCAACAGGATTCTTAAGGGTTTATTTTTTGAGATTTAAATTGTACATATATGTTTGTGTGTATCTGTATGTAATTATGCACACATCTATGTCAATGCCTACAGACACCAGAAGAGGGGGGCATATACTCTAGATCTGATATTACAGGCAACTGTGAACCACTCAACATGGATTCTGGGAATCAAAATCTGGTCTTCTGCAAGAGTAGCAAGTACTTTTCATCATATCTTTTCAGCACACACCCAAAACAGGATTTAAAATTTTTATTGAACTGTATTGACATAAATTTTACATATAGCCAGGTGGTGGTGGCATATGCCTTTAATTTTGCAGCACATGGGAGGCAGAGGTAGGTGGATCTCTGAGTTCAAGGCCATTTGGTCTACACAGTGAGTTCCAGGGATACACAGAGAAGCCCTGTCTTGGAACCTCCCTTCCCCCCAATTTTTTTACATAGTAAAATGTACTATGCATTAGAAATAGTGCAAGGTTGGAGATGCAATCCAGTTGGTAGAATGATTGCTTAGCATTTACAATGTCCTAGGGTCAACCTCCAGTACCATGTAAACCAGGTGTAGTGGTGCACAACTATATTCCCAGCATTTGAGAGGTAGAGACAGGATGATCAGAAGTTCAAGTTCTTTCTTGGCTACATAGTGAGTTCAAGGCCATCTTGGGATTCTTGGGTTATGTGAGACTTCTCTGTGAGCCCCTGCGAGCTCTGCTTAGTTGATTCTGTGGGCCATGTTCTTGTCTCCCTAATCCCTCTAGCTCCTACAATCCTTCCTCCCCCTCTTCCTAAGGGTTCTCTGAACTCTGCCTAATATTTTGGCCTTTTTTAATTTAGTGCTTTGTTTTTGTTTTATACAGGGTCTCATGTAGCGCAGGTTTGCAGTGAGCTCACTACAGCATCATCTAACTATTGGTCCTCCTGCTTCCACCTCCTAAATGCTGGGATTACTAGCATGTACCACTATGTCCATCTGATTTAGGTTTTTGTTGTGGTGGTGGTTGTTTGAGATAGGGGCTTTCTATGTAGCCCTTATAGTCATAATTCTATCTCAGGCTCCCAAATACTTGTGCCATAACAGCTGGTAAAAATCCTTAATTAACAATAATCATATTTTGCTAATATTATAACTTTGTATTCAAGCCTCTTTGGAATAAACCTCAGAGTTTAAGTTCCACAGACACATAAAATAATGACTGAGATCACAATTGTGTCACAGAATATTTTAGAGAAAATTTACCATCAATTGTCACCAATATAGCAGTCCGACCTTTTCTTTCATGTTCAATCATGGAACTGTCTACTTCATTACTTATGACAAGACCATTTCTAATCATCCATTCCCGGTTACCAATGAGGACTTTGTACTGCTGAGTATCAACAACATCTAGAAATACAGAAATAACATTTAGTGAGCTTATTTAACTTTTAAATCCATCTTGAGGCAAGTTCTTCCTGCCTAACCTTGTAGTCACTCTAATGCATTTTTGGTAGAATATGACCTCTGACAGTGATTTTCAAGTTTTCCAGGAATATATTCTGCTCTTCCATATCCTCTGAGCCCATGTTGCTACCATGATTCAAAGGTCCTTAAGCTTTCACTCCAAATAGAAAACTCCATTATACTGTTCAAGTGCTAGTTCAAGCGCTAGGGATATAACTCAGTGGCTGAGTGCTTGCCTAGCCTGAGTGAAGGGAGCTCTAGGTTCAATCTCAAGCAAGATGGGGAACGGGGATGAGAACGTATTAGTTCAGAGCTTCCCTTCTTACTGAGGTTTTCCCTTTGACGCTCGAAAACCACAATTCAAACATTTAACTGTGCATCAATAGCTAATGTGGCTACATGTAAATATGCAACTACGTTGATGTTTCGTTTTAAACTGGTACTCACTAATTTTAAGTGAGCCCTTAGATGTTTGACTGCATGTCCCTAGTCCTTTCATTATTTTCTCAGGATGACTATTTGAAATCTCCTCTGCTTTCAAATCTAACTTTTCCTCCCCCATTCTCATCTGACATGCAACTGCTCCCTGCAATCATAAGAGGACTTCTCATGGCCATATTTCCCCAGCTCCTGTGCATCCTAGGTGCACACAGCTTCTTTTCCCTCTGTTAGAAACAGAGTCTGTGCCTGCCAAAGACCATCTCTCTACCTGTATGCTAGTACACACGCCTTTGCCTATTCCAGACCATCTCCCCAACTACTCTCTTCTCTACCTCCCGAATAATCAATTTTCTATCATCTCTGCTGCTTATTATCTTATCTTTAAAAACAGAAGAAGCCTCTTGAGCTCACTGCTCTAGCTATTACACTTCTCTACTTCTGTGCACAAGAGAAGTATTTCCCCTACTAGTTGTCTCTAATTCACCACTTCCCATTTTCTTGTGAACACGCTCAAATAAAGCTTTAGTCTCCACTACTCCAATAAACTATTCCCACAATGCACCAGTGACCTTTACTTTAGTAAACCTAGTGCGGTTTGAACAGCTGTTCCAGCAATAATGGATATGCTCTACATCTGCTATTTGATCCTATGGCCACTAGCCAACACATGTGGCTATCGAGGGCCAAAATATCAAAGAGCTGGATTTTACGTGAAATAAAATTTTAATTAACTCAAAATTAATAATCATATATAACTAGTGACTATAGTACTCAATACCACAGATCTACAAAGCAAATGACTCCCAATTCTGTTTCTCTAATTCAGCCTATTTCCTGGATTTTCAGGCCCCTGTAGACAACTGCCTACCTAATATTTCCATTTATATGATACTTCCACTTACATAGCTATCAGACACCCAAATGTAACATCTATAACACTGGACTCACAATCTTGTCTCCCGTATTGTTCCTCTTGTCTCCTTTATACTATTTAAATGGTAACTTCAGCTATCTAAATGGGTAGGCACTAAATTTGATATGACTTTGGCTCTTGTGTTTTAATTTTTAAAAATTAATTAGTTTTTATGTATATAGGTGTTTTGTCTGCATGAATGTCTGTGCATCATGTGCATGCAGTGCCCATGGAGGTCAGAAGAAGGCATGAGATCCCTAGGCACTTGAGTTAACAGCTGGTTAAGAGCTGCCATGTGGGTGCTTGGAATTGAACCTATTACCTCTGGAAGATCAGTCAATGTTCTTAAGTGGTGAGCCATCTCTTCAGTTCCTTGAATCTTGTTTTACTTACATTTTATATATCTAATTTGGTAATTAAATCTTCCAGCTTACCCTTCAAGGCACATCCAGAATTTGATCATTTCTTACAAACTCTACTGTTACCACACTGGTCTGAGCCATTAATATGTTTTCCTGGGTTACGAAAACAGCCCAGTAACTCATCTCCCAACTTCTTTCCTTGCTCCTAGCTCCCATCTCCTCTCAGTGGTAGTGGAGATCAAACCCAGGGCCTCACACACGTGCTAAGCACAAGGGGAGAAGAGAACTGAGTTACGCCTCTGCCCTCACTGATGATCATTCAAAGTGCTATGAAAAGTCCCTAACACAACAGATTCTCAACAAAAAAGCTGCTGAGTGATTTTCGACATGTCACTTACTTGATATTACATCCATAGACAAATAAAAAGAAGTCACAGAGAAATAGAAAAGGCCAGGAAATAATCATTTCATAGTGTGTCTAATATAATGGGAATGAAGTACAGCTAACATTTAAGAAGAGCAAGTATTTCTATCAATGCATATCAGCAAAAGTGTCACTGAAAAGAGATGTCAGTCAGGTCTAGAAAGACAAGCATAAGTAAACAGGGTAGATGTTATTTGTGGGTGAGGCCACTGTATGGAGAAAACAGTAAATGGAATAACAAGTAGGAAATGGCAGGCCATGAAGGGGTTCCATGGAACACCCCCCAAAAAAAAACCACCACAGGCTACTGCCAAGGTTATTTGTTGTTCTCTACTGGTAAGGTCCTATTGCTGAAGACAACATTTACTTGCATCATAGAACATAGAGAAGTCAAGCAGGTGCCTAACTAGAAGCTTCACTCCTAATGACTAGTGTTCAGGGTACCAGAAGGTACTATGCACACCAATGGAAGAGAAAGGTAGGCCATCAATATCACCACTCAGCAACAAACCCTGCAACCTACAACAGTGACCTGTCTGTAAGACATACTAGTGCAACAGTGGTACAAATTCTATGGGAGTGACTTAACCACTTTTTGATTAGGTTTAAGGCCTACCCTATGAAATGGAATCCATACCTGGCACTACTAAAGTGGCCAAGACCCTGAGAGTAGATAGATCATAAATAGGGTAAAAGCTAATGTCATTATTTCAGTAAAGAATCAGGAATAAAATGGCTCCTAATGACATACTGCAATACCTTACTCAATCAACATCAGAGAAGCTTCTTGCAGAAGATGGAAAGTAACACAGAGCCCTACAACTGGACAATGTACAGAGAGCGAGAGACTTTGGAGTACTCAGTCCTAAATGGGATGTCTTCATCAAACCCCTCCCCTCAAAGCTCAGGGATCTATGAAGAAGAGGAAGCAGAAATATTTAAGAGTCAGAGGTGATGGATGACTCCAAGTAAACAGTGTCTTCTATACACAACAGGACCTTTGCACATATCAACTCAGGCTGTGGCAGGATACACAAGACCTGCATAGGTTAAACATAGATGGGGTTCTATCCCTAACAAAGAAGCTACCTGCAATTAATACCCACTGTCAAAGGGAAGTCAGGTTTCTCCAAAAGAGTGTCATCAGGTATATAATATTAACCACAGTCTAGGGCAGGCCCTGTGTCCAAGAGTAGTTAACTAACACAGAATTAATTCAGTGGTATTTTTGTGGACTTTTTGTTTCATTTTTCTTCATTTGGGCATTTTTTGTCTTACTGATTTTTCTTTTTTGTGTTTTTTTGTTTTTGTTTTTTTGAATGGGAGAAAGAAAGAAGATAAAGTTGAGTGGGTAGGGAGGTGGGAAGGGTATAGGAGGAGTTGTGGGAGGAGAAAATATCAATATATATTGTATGAAAAAATTTTCAAGAACAAAGTAAAAGAATAAATGGTAGATTATGAGGAGAAACTATAGATAGGTAACTAATATTGTGAGAACATAGAGCACACGTGGACCATCAGGGAAAGACAGATGAGTAATAAGGGAGGCAAGAGACTGAACAGAGCAGAGCAGAAACCAAGGTCCTGAATGAGTGAGAACAATTAAAACGAGGATTCTGAGCAGGTCACAGTGGTGCACACCTTCCAACACTCAGGAAGCAGAGGTAAGTGGATCTCTATGAGTTTGAGGCTAGCCTGGTAGATATAGTGAACTGTTGCAGAACAGCCATGGGTAGAGTGAGAACTTATCTCAAAACAAACAAAAAAACACATATCCTTAGTTAAGATCCATGGAAGGGCTCTAGGATACAAGTGAATCTTTTAAGCCAGACATAATAATTACTTATTATGGGAGTGATCCACAATTTTCAACACATTCCTTCAAAAGAACCATAAATCAAAAATAGGCAGCCAGGTATGGTGGCATACACATTTAATCCCAGCACTCGGGAGGTGGAGGCAGACAAATCTCTCTGAGTTCAAGGCCAGCCTGATCTACAAAGTGAGTTGCAGGACAGTCAGGACTTTTACACGGAGAAATCCTGTCTTGGACTTTTACACGAGGAAAACATGTTGAAACTCCCCCCAAAAGCCCAAAAACAATAAAATAGACTATAAACCACTAAAATAAAGTCATATGTCAGAAGGTAGTATGATCAGATTTGATTTTAGCAAAATCACTTGGGTACAAATGGTAGGTGAGGTTCTGGAACACTGATTATGTTGGCGATCAGATGACAGACCAACATGACACCTAAGAAATACATCTCCACAAGAGGTAAAGAATTTGGAGTGGTGATGAAAACCTGTAGGTAATGAAAAAAGTGATGAGAAGCCAGGTGTGGGAGACAGAGGCAGGTGGATCTCTGTGAGGTCAAAGCCACCCTGGTCTACAGAGGGATTCCAGGACAGCCAGGATTGTTACACAGAGAAACCCTGGCTCAAAAAACAAAAACAACAACAAAAAATTAACAACAAAAGAAATAAGAGATAGGTATGAATGACACTGTAGAGAGGAGAGAATGAAAAATAAGAAGAAAGTCAAACACCAAGTAAATCATTGAGGATAGCTAATATTTGAATCAAAAAAGAATGAGAAAGAATGCCCAAAGAGGGAAGAGAAGAATCCAGAGTAAGCCAAGGCATATGCGCAGAGGAGAAAGGAGTTTTTGGAGGAATACTCAACCAATACTCTCAATTGCCTTGTGAGGTCATGCAGAATGCAGAGTGAAGAGCAAGCACTGGAGTGGGCTTTGGGGTCCACAGTCATAGAGACGGTTTCATGCTCTGAACAGAACAGGAGTAGGTAGGTTTGTAATAAGCTGATGCATGTCTCTTCAGTAAGAATGTGAATTCCACAAACCTATACTTTCTTGATGTTTCATGGAAATAGAGTGATTTTTGATGGAAGAAGTGTTTATGTTTTCGAGACACTGCTATAAGAAGAAACATAGAATGTAAAGCAGCAAGGGGCCATAACAGAGAGGGAAGGCCCTGAGGAATTCAGAGAAAATAGGATATAAAGAAGATACTTGTTAGCAAGATGAGGAGTATCTCCTCCTCTCATGAAAAAGTAATGACCATCTGGGATAACAAAAAACAAAACAAAACAACCAAACAAAAGAACACTGCCAGAACTCTAATTTCTATGGGATAAATAGGTAATTTGCAGAGGGGAGAAAGAGGAGGACCACAGGATCTTGTAAAACATGTATGATTTTCATTAGCTATGGAAATAAATAAGAGAAAGATCACAAGAAAAACAGCTCAGACTTATCTTCACAACCCTAGACTAGTTAGTTGCTGAGGTAGTTTGAATATAATTGCCCTCCACAATCTCAAAGGAAGTGGCACTATTAAAAGATGTATCTTTGTTGTAGTGAGTATGGCCTTGTTGGAGGAAGTATGTCACTGTGGGAGTGGCCTTTGAGGTTTCCTATGCTCAGGGTACTGTCCAGTGTCTCAGTTGACTTGCTGTTGCCTGGAAGATATAGGACTATCAGCTCCTCATCCAGCACCATGTCTGCCTGCACATCCCTATGCTCCCCGCCATGAATGATAATAACAGATTGAACCTCTGAAACTATGAGCAAGCCCCCTCAATTAAACGTTTTCTTTATAAGAGTTGCCATGGTCATGGTGTCTGTTCACAGCAATAAAAACCCTAACTAAGACAGAAGTCAATAAGCACAGTCAGCAAATGTTTCTGAGTAACTGAGTGATGTCATCAGAAGGCCTATGGCAAAACTGGATCAGATGAAATGCAATCATGCTGTCTATTTGTTTTTTTATACAACTGCTTGAGGTTATATACAGTTAGCCATCTGAAACCCAGGATAGCTAAAACAATCCTGAACAACAAAAGAACTGCTGGAGGAGTCACCATCCCTGATTTCAAGCAGTATTACAAAGCAATAGTAATAAAAACCACATGGTATTAGCAAAAAAAGGAGACATGAGACATGTTGATCAATGAAATCAAACTGAAGACCCAGACATAAATCCACATGCTTATGGACACCTGATTTTTTTTATAAATAAGCCAGAAATATACACTGGAAAAAAGAAAGCATCTTCAATAAATGGTGCTGTACAAACTGGTGTCTGCATGTAGAAGAATGCAAATAGATCCACAATTATCACCCTGTACAAAATTCATGTCCAAGTGCATCAAAGACCTCAACATAAAATCAGACACAATGAACCTGAGAGAAGAGAAAGTGAGGAATAGCCCTGAATACACTGGCACAGGAAACAACTTCCTGAACAGAACACCAATAGCACATAGCACAGGAACTGACATCAACAATTAATAAATGGGACCTCATGAAACTGAAGAACTTCTGTAAGACTAAGGACACCATCACGAGTGGCAGCATAAACAATGGGAAAAGATTCTCGCCAACTTCACATCTGACAGAGAACTAATACCCAAAATATATAAAGAACTCAAGAAACTGAGTATTGAAAAATAATAATCCAATTAAAAGATGGGTAACAGATTTAAACAGAGAATTTCAATAGAAAATCTCAAATGGCTGAGAATCACTTAAAGAAATGTTCAACAATAACAGCCGCCTAGACGGCTTAGAGGCTAAGAGAGCCGGCCCTTATGGCCGAGGTCTCGAGTTCGATGCCCATGTGCGAACTCTGTATATGGTGACGTCATGGCCATGTTAACTGTGGAAACTCTGGCCATGCTAAATCTGAAAAAAAAAAGAAATGTTCAACATCCTTAGCCATTAGGCAGGGAAATGTAAATAAAAACTACTTTGAGATTCCATCTTAAACCTATCAGAATGGCTAAGATCAATAACACAAGTGACAGCACAGGTTGTTAAGGATGTGGAACAAGGGGAACACTCCTCCATTGCTGGTAGGCATGCAAACTTGTACAGCCACTATGGAAATCAATATGGCGGTTCCTCAAAAAATTGGGATTCGATCTACCTCAAGACCCAGCTATACATAACTCTTTGGCATATACCCAAAGGACACTCTATACTGCGGTAAGAACACTTGCTCAACTATGCTCATTATGGCTTTCTTTATTCATAATAGCCAGAAACTGGAACCAACCTATATGTTCCTCAACAAAAGAATGTATAAACAAAATGTGCTACATTTACAAAATGGAGCATTATTACTTAGCTGTTAAAAAAATGATATCATGAAATTTGCAAATGGATGAAACTAGAAAAAAAGTCATCCTGAGTGAGGTAACCCAGACCCAGAAAGACAAATATGATACATATTCACTTATAAGTGGATATTAGCTGTTAAGTAAATGATAACCAAGCTATAATCCATAGTCCCAGAGAGGTTAGTATGGGGGAGGCATCTAGGCAGAACACATGGATCTCCTTGGGAAGGGGAAATAGAATAGATTCTGCAGGTGAGCAGGCAAAAGGTGGGGAAGTGAATGGGAAGGATCAGGTGCTGGTGGCAGATGGGAAAAAGTATGGGGAGAGATGGCTAGAGTTTGGGAGCAGCTGGAGTGTGCTGTGGAAATCTAGTATAGTGGAAACTTCCAGAATCTTAGTGATTCTAGTGAGAATTCTTAGCAATAGGGGATATGGAATCTTAACTAGCTATCTCTTGTAGCCAGGCAAGGCTTCCAATGGTTGGACTGGGTTCCATTTGGTTGAGTTGTTGGCTAAATGGGTGCCTTGGAGATCCCTAAACAACACAGTAGAATTCAAGGACAGAGGGTTGCTCTCTGCAAACTGACAGCAGGGCCCCATTGCCAAGGACAATATCCACACAGCTCACTGAACATGTAGAAGTCAAGCTGGTGCCTGCATGGAGCCCTTACTCCTATGTCCCAGTCTCTCTGATGCAGGAAGGTACTCTGCAGGCTACCAAAAGAGAAATGTGGACAACAACCCAGACACAAAACCTTTGACATACAATCTATCCTGCCTGCATAATATGCTAATGTCTTGTTTAACTTAAGGCCCACTCCATGAGCGGGAACCCACGAAAAATACTGCTTGGATGGCCAGGAACAGAAAATTGGATAGCCCAGAGACCTAGGCTATAACCCAACATGACTAATCTAAAAAAATCAATAAAATAATTCCTAATAATAGTCTGCCATACTCATAGATCATTGCCTTGTCCGGCCGTCAGAGAGGTTTCCTCCAGAAGCAGATAGGAACGGATTCAGAGACCTACAGCCAGATATTATGCAGGGCAAGAGTCTAGATTGGAGGTCTTCACTAGGTCCCTCCCTTCAAAGCTTGAGGAATCCCATGGTGGGGAGGGGGGTGTGCAGCAGAATGACTGTAGGAGTCAGAAGAGATAGAGGATACCAGGAGAACACTGCCCACTAAATCAACTAAGCAGGGCTCATATAGGCTTACAGAAACTGCAGTACCAAACACAGGGCTTGCATGAGCCAGTACCAAGTTCCCTGTTTATATGTTATGGCCGTTAGCTTGGTGTTTTTGTAGGACTCCTCATTATGGGAGTGAGCATGTCTCTGACTCTTGCCTGCTCTTAGGGCTCTTCCTCCTGTTAGGTAGCCTTGTCTGGCTTTGGTGTGAGGATTTTTGCCTTGTTTTATTGTATTTTGTTTTGTTGTGTTTGGTTATTGCTCCTGGAGGCCTGCTCCTTTCTAATGGGAGTTGGAGGGGGTTGTCAATCCAGGGTAAAAGGGAGGTAGGGGCAGATGGAATGAGTGGAGGGAGGGGAAATTGTGGTCAGGATGTATTGTATGAAAGAACAATCTATTTTCATTAAAAAAAGAATAAGAAAATTTCCAGCTAAAAAATACTACAAACTACTATAAAGAAATCAGCTTACTTGAGAGATGAGCATCAATAATCATAGAAGATGAAGTTGATGACTGTTCATTAATTGTATCAATTTGAACTAGGGATGCATTTTTAATGTTATTTTCTTCTATCTTCAAGTTACTCTTTTGTAGCAAACCTTCAATATTGGTAACTTTACAGCTAATACCACAGCCTGGTACAACCTGGAAATCTGTGCAGGTACCCAAAGTTTCAGTGTCCAGCTCCTAACAAAAACAAAACACAATAAACAAATAAACAAATAAATAAATGGTATAATAACTTTTAATTAGAAGAATAGCGATGGTAAGTATATGAGAAGACAGGCACTCAAAACTCTGGGTGCAGGTACAAACTGATAGAACTGTTTGTGCTGATGTTAGTAATGGCCATGAAAAATGAAACTTTAAGCGCCCTTTGATCTAGAAATTGCACTGACAAATTTTATTGGGGCAGGGGTTGAGACAGGGTTTCTTTGTGTAGCTCTTGCTGTCGTGGAACTAGCTCAGTAGATCAGACTGGCCTGGAAATCACAAAGATCCATCTGTCTGCCTCCCCAGTGCTGGGATTAAAGGTGTGTGCCATAACTATCCGGCTAATACATATTACTTATATTTTGATGCTTTATATCAAACAGGGGTTCATTTCTTTGGTTATGTTTACAGTTGTCTATGTGTAAAAACTAGGGCATAATCAATTTTTGAAACAAAGTCTTATACAGTCTAGGCTGGTCTCAAACTTACCATGTAATGAAGATGACCTTGAACTTCTGACCTCTTGCTTCTATCTCCTAAATTCTCAGATTAAAATCATGAGCCAGCCCTTTGTTTCCATAG